>JAVJIF010012640.1:0-120611 GCA_038442645.1 Agave tequilana
CTTTGATGAGGCTGAGCTGAGGTCACAGGCGCTCGCCCAAGCTGCTGATGACAGGAAGACGAGGCTAAATGCCCTCGGAGAGCGGCTCAGATCGTACATTGTACGCTTGTAGGTCGTTGTATACGTGCCTCCATGTGTCCCCTATCTTTTGGAATTAATGGAAATTCTTTCTTTTGTTTTGGCTTCTGTCGAATTTCCAATCTTGTTCTTGCTTGAGGACGTAATCTTTGAGACGTGGCTATCCGTCGGTTCAGAGGTCGCAATGACATACCGATTAAGACGTCAGCAATCTTGAGGTTAGCCCTTTGCGGGGCTGAAGGGGAGATACTTGCCTTTTGTAAATGTCAGCAAGCATCGGTAAGTCCTGTCTTTTGTAAGTGTCAACAGGCCCAAAGTTGAGACTTAGCTGTCTGCTGGTTCAGAGGTCGCAATGACATAACCGGTTGAGATGCTACTAAGCTCAATGGTAGATGAAACTTGGCTATCTGCCAGTTCAGAGGTCGCAATGACATAACCGGATGAGACGCCACCAAGCTTCAAAATAGGTGATACTCGTCTTTTGTAAATGTCAACGAGTATCGAGACCTGTCTTTTGTAAATGTCAACAGGGCTCGGGGTTGAGACTTGTCTTTTTGTAAATGTCAACAAGCTCAAAATTGAGACTTAGCTGTCTGCTGGTTCAGAGGTCGCATGACATAACCGGATGAGACGCCACCAAGCTTCAAAATAGGTAATACTCGTCTTTTGTAAATGTCAACGAGTATCGAGACCTGTCTTTTGTAAATGTCAACAGGGTTCGGGGTTGAGACTTGTCTTTTGTAAATGTCAACAAGCTCAAAATTGAGACTTAGCTGTCTGCTGGTTCAGAGGTCGCAATGACATAACCGGATGAGACGCCACCAAGCTTCAAAATAGGTGATACTCGTCTTTTGTAAATGTCAACGAGTATCGAGACCTGTCTTTTGTAAATGTCAACAGGGCTCGGGGTTGAGACTTGTCTTTTGTAAATGTCAACAAGCTCAAAATTGAGACTTAGCTGTCTGCTGGTTCAGAGGTCGCAATGACATAACCGGATGAGACGCCACCAAGCTCAAAGTTGCAACGGAGTTTGGGAAAAGTCTCGTTTTCACGGGGAAAACGAGGAATCACTGTCATAGGTTTAGTGTAACAGCAAAATGTATTTGTGGTCTTACCATTCTATGGATGAGAATTGGTAAGTGATTTTGGAGGTCTCATTCTCGCGGGGAGAAACGAGGGAATCACTGTCATAGGTTTAGTGTTAACGTAACAGCGAAGCATATGTGGCCTTACCATTCTATAGATGAGAATTGGTAAGCGACTTTGGAGAGGGGATCAAATGGGAACCGGTCCCTTAGGATTTTTAGCAAATCCCCAGCTATCAACGGGTTTGATATGCCTTTACCAACTACCGTTTGAGTCGGGCTAGCCATGCTATTCCCCTCAGCATGATGAGTTGTTGAGGACTTATGTTGGGCTTAAAGGCCAACATTTTCCTCTATCCTTAATCGTTAAGGATGCTGAATCGTTTGGTTAATGTCTGCATAACCTTGATTCGTCTTAGGGACAACCAGTGCACGGCCAAGTTCCTACTGGTTTATGGTTGTATGACCTCATTGGGAGGAAGAGAAAGGCTCTCGGAGATCTTGATCAGAGGTGCAGTGTTAACTTGATCAAGAGAAGGATCCTTGATTAAGGATAATACTTCTTTAAGAACTTGCCATTGATCGGCATCATGAGTAGGTCGCCCTCTGCAGTCGTGAGGCGGTATGCTCCATTTGAATAGACTGTTTCTATTACAAACGGTCCTTCCCATTTAGGCTGAAATTTGCCTTTGGTCTTGTGCGTCATAATCATCGGTCGTCTGACGGCTAAGACCAGGTCTCCTTTCTGGAAGACTCTCTGTTTGACCTTCTTATTGAAGGCTTTTGAGATTCGAGCTTGATATAGCCTGATATGCTGCTGAGCTTGTAGTCGCTTCTCGTCCAAAGCTTCGAGCTCTTGAAGGCGTAGGCGATCATTGTCCTCTGATGTGGTTTTAGTAATCAGAGCTATACGCAACGATGGCATCTGGATTTCCAATGGGAGGACTGCTTCGCACCCATATACCAGGGAAAAAGGCGTATTGCCTGTCGGTGTCCGCATCGTGGTTCGGTAGGCCCAAAGACATTCACCGAGCTTTTCGTCCCAATCTCGCTTATTCGAGGAGACGAATTTCTTGAGCAGCTTGATGATTGTTT
This sequence comes from Agave tequilana, assembly GCA_038442645.1. Lineage (NCBI taxonomy): Eukaryota > Viridiplantae > Streptophyta > Magnoliopsida > Asparagales > Asparagaceae > Agave > Agave tequilana. The sequence continues at coordinate 2,259 of JAVJIF010012640.1, forward strand.
TGTTGAATGCTTCCGCCAAGCCATTGGCAGCAGGATTATAGGCAGTTGAAGCCACATTCTGAATTCGGTATTTATCGCAGAACTGATAGAATACTTGGCTTATGAATTGGGGACCGTTGTCGTGGATGATCCGCCTAGGGACACCAAATCGATGGATGACATGGTGTTTGATAAAATTAACCACATTAGAGGTTTTGACTTCGGCCAACGGTACGGCTTCTGCCCATTTTGAAAAGTAGTCGGTTATTGCTAGGATAAACCGGTGACCTCTTGTCGAAGAAGGGCTGATTGGCCCTACGACGTCTATTCCCCATGCTTCAAATGGCCATGAAGCAGCAGTCGGGTGGAGCAACTCCGAAGGCTGGTGTATGAAGTCCGCATGAATCTGACATGCTTTACACTTCGTGCATATTGGATGGCGTCGGCTATCATAGTTGGCCAATAGTATCCCAGCCTATGCAACCTGTCTTTAAGCTTTGGACCTGGCTGATGAGCTCCGCAAGTGCCATCGTGCGCTTCTTGAAGCGCTTCCTGTGCCTCTGAATGAGAAAGGCAACGGAGGAGGACACCGTCATATGAACGACGGTAAAGTGTCTTCAGAATTGGATCGTAGTAGAAACGGAGAGACCTTTGTCTGACGGACGCCGCTTCTTTAGGATCGTCTGGAAGTAGACCGTGCAAAGTATAGTCAATGAGAGGAAAGCGCCAATCCCTCGGCTCAAGATCCGTGGAGACATTATAGACTTCTCGAATTCTTAGCATGTGCTTGGAGCATACAAGATGTCGAGTTGCGACTGTGAGGTGATACTCGGTGTCGGCTGGTAAGGCTAGTGTTGTTGCTAATGCAGCAAGAGCATCCGCCTTGGTATTCTGAGATCGAGACACATGCCCGATGTAGAAACCTTCAAATAGGTTAGCCAATTCGATGGCTGTATGATAATAAGGCACCAAGTCCTCATGGCGGACTTCGTATTCGCCTTTAACCTGATTGATGATCAGTTTTGAATCGCCATAAGCTTCGAGGTAGCGTACCCCCATTCCATGGGCGAGTTGAAGACCGATGAGCAGAGCATTATATTCTGCAACATTGTTGGAGCATGATTCTGTCAGAGAAAATGCTCTGGGCAGGACATGATTCTGTGGGGAGATAAACACAACCCCCACTCCGGCAATAATCTTGCCTTTAGGGCCCATTCGCGATGCTCCATCAAAGAACATCTGCCACACTTCCTCTTCTGAGGTTGCATAAGACTCGAAGACCTCATCGGGGATGTCTTCGTGAAGTTTTGAATGCTCCGGAACTGGATGAGCAGCCAAGAACTCTGCAAGGGCCTGGCCTTTAACCGCCTTCTGAGGCGTAAAGATCATGTCGTATTGAGACAATAAAAGTGCCCACTTAGCCAATCTTGAATTCAATGATCCTGGCTTCGTCATAAGAAGACGCAATGGGTTTACTCTGGAGATGACATGTATGGTCTGGCCGACCAAATAATGTCGTGTCTTCTGAACAGCGAAGACGAGAGCTAAACACTCTTTCTCGATAGGATTGTAGCGAGATTCCGCTCCTATGAGAGTTCTGCTCAGATAATAAATGGCCAGCTCGTGGTCATTGTCGTCCTTTTGAGCGAGGAGGGCACCGAGGGAGTAGTCCATAGCCTTTACATAAAGTAAGAATGGCTTCCCTGATGTAGGGGCCACTAAGACTGGAGGCTTTGTGAGGTACCTCTTGATGTCTTCATAAGCTTCCTCACAAGCTTGATCCCATACGAAGGAAGCACCCTTTTTCATGAGCCGGGTGAACGGCTGACAGCGGCCTGAGAGATTTGCGATGAATCTTCTGATATAGGCCAACCTGCCTTGCAAGCCCCTGAGCTCTTTGAGATTCCTTGGTAGATGCATGCTCTGGATGGCTTTGACTTTGTCTGGGTCAAGATGAATTCCTTTTGATGTGACAATAAACCCAAGGAATTTGCCGCTTGACACTCCCAAGAAGGATTTAGTCGGGTTCATTTTCAATTGATGAGCCCGCATTATGTCGAACATCGTTCTCAGGTCGCGAAGATGTTCATTCTTGTTGCGGCTTTTAATGGCAATGTCGTCGACATAGCATTCCACCGTTTTTCGGAGATGATCGCGGAAGATCGTACTCATTGCCCGCTGGTAGGTTGCTCCGGCGTTCTTCAGTCCGAAGGGCATTACAGTGTAGCAGTATACCCCCAATGGTGTTCGGAACGAAGTATGCTTCTCGTCGTCGGGATACATCTTGATCTGGTTGTATCCTGAAAAGCCGTCCATGAAAGACATCCTTTCGAACCCGCATGTGTTGTCAATCATGACATCGGTGATGGGCAGTGGGAATTCGTCTTTGGGACAAGCCGTATTGAGATCACGGTAGTTGATGCATATCCGTATTTTCCCGTTCTTCTTGAGGACGGGGACGATGTTAGCAACCCAATCTGGATGTTGTTCCTCCCGGATGAAGCCACATGCAATGAGCTTGTGAACTTCGGCCTCGATAGCTTCCATGATGTTCGGGCGAAACCGACGTTGTTGCTGCTTGACTGGCTTGATGTCAGGCTTGATGTTTAGACGGTGCATAGCGACCTGTGGATCAAGTCCGGGCATATCTTCGTAGCTCCATGCGAAGACATCTATATACTCTCTTACGAGTATTATCAATTCTTCCCTTTCCGTAAGTGATAGGCTTTCACTTATAAAGATGGGTTTGGGATGATCTTGACTTCCCAGGTTGACCTGCATCACCTTGTCTTCAGTGGGTGGCTCGCGCAGTTCGAATCGCTTTTCCCATTGAAGGTCTAATTGCTGGGCCCATGGTTCCTCATCAGTGGCTTCTGCGGGCTCTAATTGACTGCTTGAGGTCATATTAGCAGTGAGATCTTTGAACATTCCTCCTATGCTGATATCGGAGTCCCACTCGGAGGAAGAAGCCGAATGTGATGGAATTGATCCATTGTCCTTGACTTGAACTGTTACTGATGATGTGGGTGTGACGTAACCCAACCCCCTGCGTGTACTATCATAGTAATTTGCAGGCTTCCCTTTAGGCACAAAGTTTCGCATCAAACCGCGCCTTCCTTTTCCGAAATTCAGGCCTGCTCCATGCTTCAAGTCGTACCCCATTTTCTTCATAATATGGCGCGCTGGCCGCGCGTAATGAAAGAATTGTGGAGTGTCTGGGTCTGAACTTGAATCTGCAACCGCGGGTCCCTGTAGTTGGGTTCTACCGAAGATTATCGGTAACTGACCTTCTTTGGATGGCGGGATCACCAAGACGGCTCCTTCTGCGGATTCCATGGGCGTACTGGACGCACTTGGCTTGTGTAAAGGCATGTGCAGAGAGCTATCCGTAATGGATTCAAATAGCCCAGCGGTCGCAGGATAATCAAAAGAAATATTATCATTAATTACCCATTCGCCTTCATCCTCTGAAGGAGTATTACATAGAGGATTATTGAGACATGCTATAATTGGTTCACCAATCAAAATGGCTGGCATGCCTGTTTCGGATTCTGAATCCGCCTCGTTGCCACTTTCATCATCGTCCGGCAACGATTCTTTAAGTGCTCCACCGGCCTCTTGATATAGGAGAGCGTCAGTGAAGTAGTTTTTCACTCCTTTGAATGGTTGTCTCTCAGCAAAGACAGTTCGTACTGTCGCATTATCTTCAACATATTTGAAGCATTGATGGAGGGTGGAAGGGACGATCCAGTTGGCATGGATCCATGGTCGTCCTAGCAGCAGGTTATATGAAGTGTCAGCATCAATGACATAGCATGTCACTTCTGACTTCAGACTCCCGATTCTGCAACGGAGTCGAATCTTCCCCAGTGGATGACTGCTTCCGGCGTTAAAATCGTATATTGTAGTAGTGATTGCGGACAACCTGTATAATGGTATGATAAGGAAGTAGAGAAGTCTTTTGGGGATGATGCTAAGTGCAGATCCCGGATCGACTTGTATTCTTTCGATGCACGTTGAACCGATATATCCGGTGTAGTACAGAGGTCGATCGTGCTTGTTGTCTTTGAGAAGCATATCTTCCGCCGTGAATGTAATAGCGGGCACCTTTGATTGTACATGATGACATTCTGGGCAGGAAGACTGAGGGTCATCCTTAGGGATCTCAGGCATGCATGTCAGAAAGGATTCTGAATTGGCTAGCGCATCCCTGAGTGCTTCTCTTGTCTCTTTCGAGAGGCGAAGGAGCTCGTGTATAGTGATACGAGCTGGGATATTGGCCAGTTGAGCCAATATGTCAAATCGAAAGGGCATATCAAACCCTTGGCCTGGTGGTTTTCTTCAACACGTGGTCGAATCGTACCTCCTTAGGCTTTTCTTTCCCTTTGGCTGGGATTGGAGTGGATGCTGGTACTTGTACTGACGTCGTTTGCTGTTGTGTCTCGTCAGTAGACTTTTCATACTGCCTCAAGTATGATCTTCCGGATCGGGTGCCCGTTTGTTGAGGCGTATCGGCTTGCGCTGCGCAAGCATGCTTTTCTCCTTCGGAATCACTGAGGGAAGCCGATGTAAGATTGCCGTCGTCTGACAGGATGGAGATGACATTGCAAGACTTGCCCTTTGAGTTGGACTGCTTTGGATCCCGCTGTACGTCTTGGACGAGGTCTGGATGTATCCACATGACTTCTCCTGTCTCCAATGTTAAGGGAACAAGACCCTTATTGTTTTGAGCTGTAGCTGGAAGATGCTTGACTTCCAATCGTGGCGCAGGGACAGAATAAGTCCCGTCAGGAACTGTGACCTTTGGAGCTTTGCCGAACTCAAGAGTTACCATATTGGCAGTGACTTTCTTCTGCTCCGTTTTCAACGTCAGAACCCCGGCATCGACAAGGCTTGAATTCTATCCTTGAGGACATAGCACTTGTCAGTAGGATGGTGGACCATCCTATGGTAGAGGCAGTATTTAGGGTCGTTTGTGCGCCCTATCTCATTGGGACGCCGCGCATCTGGCAGCTTCATTTTGTTCCCATTGTGGAGCAGATGGAATATGGTGACCACCTGATCGTCTTTGAACGAGTACTGCTTTGGAGGGAACTTAGACTCCTGGCTGTTGAAGCCGCTCTTCTTGGCCTTCGACTGCACATCTCCGGATAACTCCACAGATATAGTCTCTTTGCCTTTAGCTTGAGAAGATTGCGGTAGATCGCTACGCCCTTTGTTGTTCATCCCCCATTTGCCTCTAGGGGCGGATGGTTCGAACTTTTTAGCCGACTTCTCGGCTATCTCAGCTTGTTCGACCAATTCTTTCCAAGTGTGGGCTTTGACAGCCCCCATGCGAACTTCCACTTGGTCTAAGAAGTTGTGTCTGCATGTCTGTAAGAGCATGGGCAATGGCATCCCTGCTGGGCACATCAAGGATAAGTTTCTGAACCGTTCAATGTAGTCACGGACAGATTCGCCCTTCCTCTGCACAGTGGAGAGGAGCTTGTCCATGGTCACTTCGGTATCGTCCTCATAGAAACGAGAGAGGAACCGAGTTTCCAGGTCGATCCAGGAGTTGATAGAGCCCGGGGGAAGACTGCGAAACCAGTCAAATGCCACCCCCTTTAAGGTGCCAATGAAAAGCCTAGCCATGATGGCGTCATTGCTTATAACATTACCAGTCTGAGACCGGAAATAGTAGATGTGCTGATTTGGCGAGCTCTTTCCATCATAGGTATGCAGCGTTGGCGGTTTGAACTTCGGTGGATACGGCACCGAATCCCACTCCAGCGGGTAAGGACGGACTGCCCCTACCTTCTTTAATTCATCCCTCTGAGCCAGGGATGCGATCTGAGCTTGGAGGCCCTTAAGGACTTCGGCGTCTAAGGAGGAACCTCCTTGGATTTCTCCGGCTTTGGTTGCTCATTGCTGAAGTGTTCCTCCTCATCGTGATTGCTCCCGGCATCATTGTTATTCCGGTTACTGAGGAGTTGAGCGAGCATCTGTTGAATGTTGTCCAGAGCTTCTTGCTGGGTTTTGGAAGTTTGCTCCTGAGCTTCCAGGCGCCGACGAAGATCGTCGTTGACGTTATCAGCCATATTGACTGATGCTCTGTCTGTTCGCATTGAACTGACAGTCGCCGAGGAGGCATACCCACTGTCTTCATCTTCTTCGTCCGATGATTGGAGTGATTTCCTGGGCTGTGACGAGGCTAGGGCTGTCGAGGAAGAAGGCTGTTCATAAGTGTAGGGTATCGCCACCCTGGATCTGGTGTTTCGGAAAACACCTTCCTCATGCACCAAGACTTCGCCTAAGTCTGGGCTGTAGTCTGGATCTGGGGACTCTTGTCCTCTTCCGGTCATGTTGACGGATGCAGAGGGTAGATCTCGCGAGATGCTCCTTTTGCGATGTTTCACCGGGACTTGTACCGATAGTCGATCGAAAGCTGACCGTCGTCTTGGAGGCGTGGTGGAAGTTGGTCCCAGCCGGCAATGGACCGAGTGGAGTGTCACCAGCTGACATCCTACTTGTCGACAACAGGGGGAAGAGATTTGTCTATCCGTCAAAAATTTCCTCAAATCGAACCCGGTTGGGTCCCTGTAGTCGAGCGCAAAGGCTCTTTTGGATCGCACATAGGGCGATGTCCTGCTTCTTTTATCCCTGTAGATGGGATTAGCACTGAATAGTGCTTTGGTTCTAGCTTCGCCATTAGACGCGAACTTAGTGCTTGACGCACTGGAAAGCGGAGCAAGCTGCGGTGCTTTACCCGCTATGCTGGTGCGAAGGCAATTAGCCTTAGACAGTACTTTGGCTTCGGCTTTGCGGTCATGAACCCTGCGCGTATGCTGTGGTACAGTATCTTCGCTCATGAGAACGAGGCCGACGCGAGGCATCACTGCCCTTGAATTGGACGACGGTATGATTGCCGTCGTAACTTTATGATTGGAGCAGACAGGCATCTTGTCTTTCTCTTCGCGGGAGAGGCACGGTTTAGGCGTTGCTACGCCTGAAGCTTCGGTCGAAGACTTCTGTTTAGGCTTCCATACCCGCCTTGGCAGAGGAGACTTAGGTTCGCAAAGAACCTGATTTGCCACATACGAGGCTGAGGGGTGTCGGCAGAATTCTGCTTCCGGTTTCTGATTTGAAACCTTGGCCATGGAAACCTTCCTATGCTTCCGTGCTCGAAGCATTGGGCCACCCCCAGAGAGGACTTCTTCAAATCTTACTTGATCGAACCGAACCACCAAGTTCTCGCAAGTAAAAGAATCAGACTGCGGACATGCTCCCTTGTTGCGCCAAATAACCGCAGTAGGTCCGTAGAGAACCTTTTCAGTCTCCGTAGAGACTTTCCTTGAAGATTTAGCCAGAGAAACTCTGGCTGCACCGGCTTTTCTGAATTCAGAGTTAGACCCGAAGGTCTGTTCGTCGGATTGCGACACTTGATTCTCGGCAGTGGAGAATATCATCCCCAGCGGAGTCGCCATCTTGTTTTCCATTATGTTTGCAAAGGGGAAAACTTACAAAAAAGAGTTTGAGAAGCTAAATTACAAGTATTCTTAAAAAGATTACAAGTAGATCTCCTCAGAGATTCTGGAGAAGTGTGCTGATAGGAGTCTGGTCAGCGCGCGACCACTTTGTCCTTTTGACGATGCGAGCGATGAGATTCCCTTCTCGCCTGGTTCGGGGAATCAGAGAACAGAAGGTTGGTAGAACCCTCTTGCTGCTTCTCAAAATCGCCTTCGATAAGGAATTCCTTCTCGCCTGGTTCCGGAGATTCCTTGAGAAGAAGGACGATGTTAGGGTATCAACACCCTGGTTAGAGAAAGCAATTCTCTAAAAGGTCTCTGAATTCGAGAGCGCGCGGTGCGTTATGAAGAAGCCTCTGCTTGTGGAGTCCTCCCGTATGCATATGCCTCCGTATGCGTGTGTCTCTCTCTCCTTGTACCCCTATTTATAGAGAGAGCAAGGGTATAATCGTCCCTTGAGGATATGAAAACAGATTGAATCAAATCTGTTTAAATCTGGAAAGTAGCCTTTGCTGCGAGGCTAAGATAGCTTCTACGGAGCTAGAATTGGCAGGTCGGTTGATCCTCTTGATCTGTTTTGATCCTTTCCATATCGTTGGAGGATTTCCCCTGATCTTCTTACTCGTTTTAGAAGAGTCAAGAGATTGTGGCAATCAACTGCCAAATTTGATCTCTGATTTGACCTTAATTAGATTTGATCTGATTGGATCCGATCTCATCTGGAGATTTGATTGGTCAAAGGTTGACCATGGCAGATTCATAGCAGCGCTGCCCGCATTGAGCTCATAGCGGAGCTAGAGACGGTTTCTGGCGAAGTCCGAAAGAAACCCTTTGGCGGAGCTGGAAGTCCTCTGTGGCGAAGTTTGCGAGTCAGCTTCTTGGCGAGGCTTTGAATGGCTTCAAGGCGAAGTTGAGTGATATTAGCCTCTCAAGCGAGGCTATCCCTTTGGGCTCATGCGATGCTAAGTGCTAGCATCTTAGACCTGCTGAGGTCTGTTTAGAAACAATCTGGGTTCACCGTCTGCTTGCTGGATCAGTGGAGTCCAAGTTGCTTCCTTCTCCCTCGGAGATGGGTGAAAACTGGTCTTCAGCTTGTCTGTCACTTGTCTTTTGTAAATGTCAACGAGTATCGAGACATTGTTCGGACCAATAAGAATCTTGTCTTTTTTAAGTGTCAACAATAACTTGCAGCTTTTCAAATCTTCTTTGTATCTCAAAAAAATCAATTTGTTCGCTTTAAAGTCCAACATGTCTTTCTTGACATCAATATAAGCCGGACAACCAAATACTCTAAGTGAACAATGGTCACGAGCAGCTCCATCTGACCAAATCTCCAACGAAGTCTTACCTCCGATCACAGTCGTCGATAGCCTATTCAAGAGATGACTAGCATACACAATCGCCTTAGCCCAAAATGACTTGTCTAATGATGCATTAGACAACAAGTACCGAACCTTCTCCAGTAAGGCACGATTCATCTCTTTGGCTACACCATCTTTCTCATTTGTGAAGTGGATCATAATACTATTGTTCTGACCAAATTGCAGGAAAGAATCTTGTACTCTTAAACATGATCATACGGAAGCACCTTGATCTTCCTACATGTCTGATTTTCTATCAACTTCTTTCACTTCATCAATAACATTAGGACTTCAACTTTTTATCTCATAAAGTATACCTAACAACGCTTAGAATAATCATCTACAATAAAGACAAAGTATCGATGGCCTTCAAATGATGCAGTATTGATAGGACCCCAAACATTCATGTGAACACAATCAAGAACATCATGCAAATGTTGAGCAATGATGCGAATTTCACCTTCTTCTTATCCAGAACACAACTATCACGTGATTTCAAATTGCAGGTCGATGCACCTACCAATGATTGATCTGATTTCAAGCCAACTTGTCCAAGCCTCTCATGTCATAATCTGATAGAATCGCCATTCAACTGTTCTAAAGATGCCAATCCAGTAACAGTACTACCCATCAAGTAGTACACATTGTTACTTCTATTGTCCTCCAGAACAACCAACGGGCCACTAGATTTTTTGAGAATGCCTTCTCCAAGAGTCCCTCTGAGGCATCCGCTTACAAAGCTTCTACTGAGATCAAGTTTTTCGTCATACGAGGAATAGATCTCACATCCTCCAACTTTCTTATTGTCCCATCATACATTTTGATATGAATTGTACCCGTACCAACCAACCGACATATGTGATCGTCTCCCATGGATATCAAACCACCACTCAGCTCCTCAAAGCTAGCAAACAACTTCTTTCTAAGACAAATATGGTAGGTAGAGGCTGTATCCAATACCCACTCAGATGCATCTAAATGACAACCTGATGATGCAATAGAAAGTGAAAAGTAAGAAGAGTCAGAATCATTACCATCCGACTTCACGACATTGGCCTTTGATCGTGACTCCTTCTTCGACTTATTGAGTCTTGGACAATCACTTTTCAGTATTTTTTCTCTTTACAGAAGGCATACTGATCTTTTTCAATTTGCGATTACCAACCATGAGCTTCCAATTAGGTCTTTGCTAGTTTTCTCTTCTTCGGTTTGGACTGCTTTCTCTCGCGGCAAATACCTCTACTGATGTGTCACTAGAAGAGCACTCCTTGTCTTTTCTCCTCAAATCAAGATTCACAGGAGTAGTGGTCACCTCACTGTAGCTAAGAGATGTTCTCTTATTGCACAAGGTAAGCACATAAATCTCATCTCTCTCATCGGGAAGAGAACTCAACAATATCAACGTCTTGTCTTCATCCTCGATCACTGCATTCAAATTTGCTAATTCACAAGAAGTTTCGTGTAGATGTTAATGTGATATCTAATAAAGGTTCCTCTTTTCAACTAAAAATGGTAAAATCTCCTCTTCAAATGCAAGCAGTTCTGGATGCTTTTCGTCAAGCACTTGCTCGCGACAATCTTCCAAATTGATTTCACAGAAGTCTTATTCATCACATCATCCTTTAGATCACGTGTTAATAAAGACCTAATGATGCCATATGCCATCCTATTTATCTTCTTTCAAATCTTCTCATCTACTTCTGTTGGTCTCTCTTGATGTTCTAGAGTATTCTTCAAATTTTGTGCATTCAATGCATCCAATACCTCGCATCTCCACAATCTAAAATTGTCTGGGCCATCAAATTTCACCACATCAATCTTTAGGTGGCGAACATTCTGAATATTTTTTACAATAAAAGAACCAGTCCCATCAGATGTTTCTCCGATCATCTTCTCCAATTTTCAACCAAACAAAGTGAAACAACTATGAAATAGAACTATAAATGATAAAGTTTAAATTTTTACCTTCAATTAAAACGCTAAGAAGAGTTTTCAATTGATCTCTCTACCAAAATTGAAGATGAGATTCAAATATGGTAAAATCTAATTTTTATGCCACCAATTCTCAGATCTACAAGATCCTACCTTCCAATCAAGATTTACTCCACCAAATGAAGCTCAAGCGTTTTCTAGAGTTCTGATACCACTTGTTGGAACCGAAAATAGCCGAAGAACACAAACCCTGGATCACAAACAATACACAATAGAGAGGTAGGCCGAGATTTATGAGATTGGCAAGATGTCTACGTCCTCGGGCAGAAGAGATAGATCTATTGATGATTTACATAAGATTACAAGAGGATTACAATTAGTTCTATCAAGAATTATCAAGAACTCTCCTCTGATCTCTCTCTGGTTCTGGTTCTCTCTCTCCTCTGATCTCTCTAGTTCTAGTTCTGGTTCTGGTTCTCTCTCTCCTTTGATCTCTCTCTGGTTATGGTTCTGGTTCTCTCTTACTCCTCTGGTCTCTTTAGATGTTTACTCAAAATGGGTTCAAGCCTCTATTTATAAAAAGAAGGAAAAAAATTAAAACAACAGCAGCTCGGGTCTAAACGTTGTTCTGACCTGACTGTCAGTCGACCGGCCGGTCGACCACTCAAACCCCTCAACTCTCTATTAGATCTCAGTGTTGGGGCGGTCGACTGGATCCAAGTTCAAACTCTCAGTTAGATTCTCAGAGTTGGGGCGGTTTGACCGCACGATCGATCGCCAACTATGTTTTCCCTCTCTCATGCAACTGATTTCAACTCCTGTACAGGGGCGGCTCAACCTCTAGGCAAATGAGGCAGTCATCTAGGGCTCCCAAATATAATAGGGCCTCCAAAATAATTATAGTGTAAATTAGTATTTAACTAAAATAAGAAATATAAAATATTGAAAATGTTTTTTTATTTGTTTAAGTGGGCGTTCCGGAGTGGTTATTGGACATGACTAGAAATTATGTGGGCTTTGCCTGCGCGAGTTTGAATCCTTTCATCCACGCTTTTTTGAATTTTTTTTTCCCTCTTCATTTTTATATTAACAGGAAAAGCATGAGTTTCTTTCACTTTCCCAAGCTAATATCCTCTACTCCCTATAACTATTTAATTATAATTAAAGAGGAGTCTCTTTCACTTCCTCAGCTGTCTTTTTCACTCTCCCTAACTATTTAATTATAATTAGAAAATTTTTCAAAATTAAAACTCTCTCTGTGCAGCCTCGCTTTTCACCGCCCCCATCGTCCAGACCTCAGACTGACGGCAGGGCCTGCAACTGTTCTATAGAAAAAGATACATTAGCAAAACTTGAATACAAAAACTTGATTAAAAAATTTGCATCTTAAAAAGCTAGAAGAATTATTTTTCAATAAAATAATAATTAAATAAAATATTAGTTAATATTAATTACTTTTTAAAGTATATTTTAAAAGGGCCCATTTAAAATTTTCGCCTAAGGTCTCATTAAAAATTGAGCCGCCCCTGCTCCTGTATATGTCGGTTGATCGCTCGGTCGACCGAACCTCTGTCAAAGAGTTTAAAAACTCTATCATCCTGATTTTTTTATCCCCCCCCCCCCCCCCCCCCCCCCCCACCCCCCCCCAAACAAAAAAAAAAAAAAAAAACCACCCCTGGATTTTCTCTGCTTTCTCCTTTTTTTAATTTTAGATTCTTCCTCATGAACTGCGTTCTGCTGCTGGGGCGCAGATTACCCTCCCGAGCAGTGTAACATATTTATCCAAGTTTGTTTAACAATTGTGTTGCTTTAGCAAATCATGTTACTTCTAATATCTTCACCAGGATGGTAAATGGCAATGCCATGTTTCTCTCTCTTTCATCCTCTACAATTTTGACTATCCTGGATTTTTATGAAAATTTTTTTAGATACTGAATCTTATAATTACAAGCAACCTACTAGCTGATGACGATTAAAAAGTTTTATAAAGCACAACGTGCTTGTATGCTGCTGGAAATAATTTGTCCCTTTCATTTGTTGTTCGGTGAGTTATGATCTTTCCCAGTTGAGAGTATCACTACATTGATGTTTGAGCTTTCAGGTTTTAATTATCATAGTTATCTCTCTCTGCTTCTTTGTTCAAGACTGCAAATCAATTTTATGAACCCATTCTGCTTGACAAAAATGGTATGTAAATCAAAGAAGTCCTTTAACTTTCTTAAGGATTTGAGTTGGTTGTTGGAATAGAATGTGATATAAATATTCATCCTTGAGTTTTGATAGAGCAAATATTTTGGGTTTTAACTGATCGAGGCTTGTTATCCTTCGCATTACATTTCAGTTTAAGTACTTTAGGTAGTATTAAAATTATGGATTGTACCTAAACCCAACAATATAATAATCTAATTTTCATCATCCTCTATTTAATGTGTGTTCTTATTTTATTAGAGTGATTCTTGTCCTGCTGCCAGTCCTTTATTAAAAGAGTGTGTCCATTAAGTAGAAACACGCATCTACTTAATGCTGCATCTGCAATTAAATTTGCCTACAGCTTTAGTAGCATGCTATAATTTGTCCAAGTGAAATCTGTATATTCCATGGGATATATTTCTGCAGTTGGGAACAGAGTGTAATTGGATAGGGTTTTGGCCTAGAATTTGTCCAAACTCACCATTGTCATGCCCCATATGAACAATGCTATTACTGATCACAAATATCACACAGATTTGTGAGCTACAGATGTTAGAATACAATCCTAGACATAATATTATAAACCGAACCTCATCAGTTAACATTTGGGATAAAGCTTCTGGTTAATGTTCAAAGAGTCCCATCCTTGACAATTCTCGGCAGGAACTTTAGAGAAGTATAACCATTGTTATCAGAATCTCCTGAAAACAAAAGAGTTTAATAAACTAACATAAAACCTGTAAAGCTCATTTTATTTAGAGATATCTGTTTAATTTGAAAAATAGATTGTAAACAGTAATTCAGTACTAACTCAAACTGATTTAGCTGTTGTTGTTGTTTCATCAAAACCGACCGAAGGGAGTTTTTTTTCCCAATGACTCATATAAAAACTTTGTCCGTCCGTCCGTCCGTCTTCGTCTGCAAGAGGGAACATCGTCAACCCACTCATTCTTCTTCCTCTTTCAGCTTCCCTTTCTTCTTCTTTCTCTCCCCTCTCATCTTCTTCCTGACCGATTAGTCGGTTTACCACCAACAACAGTGGTATACTAGTTTAAATGATCATTGTCATTTATCTCTAGAAAAATAATGTTCATCAGATTTTCGCCATCATCAGTCATCCCACAATACTATTTCTCCTCCTCATTTGGAAAATTTGTTCCTATAGAGACTGATGCATTTCTATCATGGTTAATAATCTTCTAGAGTTCTACTTACCTTTCAAAGTGAAAAGGCACTTTTGTAACACCAAAAACTTTTCCATCTTCCAAGAGTCACCCCACACCATTAAGAAAATGATAAGCAAAGCAAAGGTGAGACACTTTAACATCCCCACACCACTAAAAAAGAGAAAAGAACAACCATCTTCCATAACACACTCAACAGTTACTAATGATATCATTTACAAACCTAGTAGTCACTAACTCCACAGAGCACACTTACTCCAAGCCACATCTTAAAACATAAGTATGGGCACTTCCCAAACCACAAACAAAGTCACTTGCAAACCAGAGCACAAACAATTCAAACCCTAACAAGCCTTCCACTCTTTTATTTGTGGAAAGAAGCACACATGTTCCAAGTAGTATAACCACCTAATACAAGTAACGTGGTCAGAATACACACACAAATTTTACTAGTTCTGTTATATGGAAGCTACAGCCTGGAACCTTGGCTCCTTGGGCAGGAACTTCTGCTTCGTGTAAACTGTCATGTAGTTACCAAACACGAATTTCGGGTACGCAGCCGTCTGCTCGGCCGGAGGGGCGATGGTGGCCGTGAGCGAGGGGTTGTAGAACGACGCAATGGAGCGGCGGTTTCCGTCACGCTTGGCGAGCACGCGGTGCCACACACTCTTGTACTTGCCATTGCTCAGCACCTCAATCTGGTCCCCGGTGTTGATCACAATCGTGTTGGTCATCGGCTGGACATCGATCCATTGCCCGTCTTTGAGGATCTGCAGGCCGCTGACCTCGTCGTCCTGGAAGAGGAGGATGACACCTCCAGCGTCAGTGTGAGCCCGGAGGCCAGTCACCCTGTCTGGGTGTGGGCATGGAGGGTAGTGGCTCACCTGTTTGCATTTGACAGAGATTGAAAGTGAGACGATAAAGATTGGTTCTTGAACTATAGTTTCCATTTCTATCATTTCGATCTTGTTTTCAACATTACCTTTGTGCCGAAAAAGGGCTGATCATTGCCAGAGAATGCACGCTTGATGTAGCCTTTCTCAAGACCCAAGTTCTCATCCATGACCTCCATCACCTTCTCGGCAAGCTTCTTCAGTTCTTGCCTGTACTCCTTCATGGTTTCCCTGCAAGTTCAGTAAGCGCACATATGCTTCAATATTCAGCATGTTTTGATACTTTTGAGCCAAACATTTGAATCTTGTATCAGACTGACTTGAATTCTGGAGGGTTTGATGGCCACTGGTTGTCGTCCAGCAGGGTGAAGACATCCTCCCAGTCCAGGTCGTCCAACTTCTTCTCAGTCTCGCCGCTATCCACCAGCTCGTTCAGCAACTGAACTGGCTTGGAGTCCTTGAACATTGGCTCCCTCTCCATCTTGTAGCACTCTGCGCACACCTTCTTGACGCGCTCGAGCAGCTCTGCCGGGATCCCGTGGTTCACGAGCTGCGACACGCAAGGATAAGGATGTCAGCGATTGATCGACATGATCTGATATAAGATACATTCAACCTACCTCGGTGGTATGTATAACTGACCTGAAAGAATCCCCATTCTTCGCATCCGTTCGCGATCCGGGCAAGAGTTTCAGCCCGGTCCTCCCCGTCCAGCTTGGAGAAGTCGATGACCGGAATCGCCATGGTGTTGAGAGAGGAGGATGGTGTTGTGCAAGGCTAATGGAAAAGGGGAAGTCTTTGGTGTGCAAGGAGTAGTGATGGAGTTGATGTGGGAGGAGTTGAGGGGTTTTTATAATGCAAGAGGGCAATGCATGTCAACCCTTAGTTTAATGAGAGAGAAGGGAGGTTGATCTGTGATAAACAAATGGAGGGCATCATTGTGGACGGTGTGATTGAGTCAGTTTTAAATTGTTACGGGAGTCAATAATTCAAAGGTCAACGCGAAAGAGGAATGGATGCCCCCAGATCAAGCATTGTTCCCCAGGTGAGTATTGCTTAAATTTCTGAGTTTTGATCTGTGTGACGGAGATTAGCTGACTTGGTAAACGGTTATAATTTATGGGTCCTTTTGTTGTTTGGTATGAACACCCTCTCTCTTTCCAAGTATCTCTATCTATGTCATGCCGACATGTTAGAGACGGTACGGCACAATACACCGACACACACGATAAATTGTAGAAAAGTACACACAAAATAGAAGTATCGTGTCCAATACGGTAACACATAAAATGGACGTACCGTGTCTTATATGTGTCCGACACCTATCAAACCAACACGGTTTCAAGTCTATCTTGCCGCATGGATTTCTAATAAGGGTCTGTTTGGTTGTCGCAACTGGCCGTAATTCGTAGTTGTAATTGGTAAAGTCTTTTACAATTGTAAATGAGTTACATGTATGTAAATTTTACGGTGTTTGGTTGGTAATATAAAATGTAAAGTGGGAAAGTGTATTATACTTTACGGTGTTTGGTTATCGTAATGTATAAGTCGTAAGTAAAAAAATTGACCACAAAATTAACTATTTGGTGATTTTAAAAGTTTTAATATTGCAAATAAATATTAAAAAAAGTTAAATATTAAAAAAAATTAATATTAATATAAAAAAATATTACAAATTTGTATGACCACAAAATTAACTGTAACTGGGCTGTAAGTGAGTGGTAACTGGGTTGCAAGTGAGTGTTAGTTGAGTTACGTAAGTCTTTTACGAATTACAGTCCAAACAAACGCCGTAGTTGTAACTGGGTAGTAAGTTATTTACGAATTACGGAGTTTTACGCGAAACAAACGGCCCCTTAGTTTAGCATTACTTGTACTAAAACAGGATCACACCTTCAAATTACAATTTGCATTTATACACTATTGGATTTCTAGAAATTTATATCTATAGCCTTTTATTAGTTGCTATAGCAATCATGTGGGGTTCTGATCTAAGCTGTGGGAAATTACTGAATGAGACAGTGCAGGTGGGCATGCACAAAGATAGACCTACACTGGGAACATGGTGCATCTGCGCAGGAAAGAGATTTACAGTCTGAATGAGTGAACAAGGCCAGGATGTATGATAATTTGCATCACTATTTTTCTTTCCGCGATTTCATTTCGGATACATGCATTTCTTTCTTATATAAGCAAGCTCCTCAAATGAATTTGTTAGCTTCATAAAGTTGCAAAGTTTTCATCCTGTTTTCTACCTGATAACATTTCCTCTCTGTTGAAGTCTTTTCTAATGGTGCTTTAGATTAGATGGCCAAACAAATTGAGAATTACATTTTTTTTTCTCCCTTCAAACTCTTAGAAATCTTTGAAAACAAGATATTTAAATACTGTTTAAACTGATCACAATGATGAGATTATCTTGACTTGCCAGTTGATGGTGGAGTCTGTGCTCAGTGGTCCATAGAAAACGCCAAACTGATTCCGGCTGAGCTCTCTGCATGATATGACCCCTCATCCTTGTCTCATTGAGACTGGATGGTCTCAAATTTTATGAGTGAGTGATTTCTTAACGACTTTTGCTTCCTATTCTCGGGTTTTGAATTGGTGCATGGTTTGGATTTAGTACAGTTGGCTCGCCTTCCTCTCCCCTATTTGTTTGTTTCTTCTCTTTGGCTGGTTCTTCTTCTCTCTTTCAAAGGGTCGTTTATTTTCGCTCTACTAGTAATGAGAAGCAAATTACCTTATTAAAGTCTTTAATTATTATAATTACTTATTAAGAATCATATTATAGTTATCACATTAGGAGTCATGTTTTTATGTATTTCTAACAAGAGTCATCTTTTTATATGCTATTTAGGAGTGTTACTTATATTATTAGAAGTAACTGTATTACGATTAGAGGTTTTCTTATCATGAAATTATGATGTCTATATATTAGGGGTATTGCCCACATCAATAATATATGAAAATCTATACTTCTGAAATTCTGACATGGTGCCAGAGCAGATTTCTTGATTTCTTCCAAAAAAATCTCAAAAACTCTAGATTTGCCAAAAAAAGTTACTATTCATTCAAATATCAGTCAAAAATCCACCAGACCTTGTCGACTTCAGCTTCATCATCATCTTCCTTGCAATCTTGTGGCGATTCATCAACATTGTTGGCGCCCTCAGCGGCCTTCCCCGACATTGTCCGCCCCTTATCGAAATCCCTTCGTTAAGATAGGTCCTAGTCTATCCTCGTCGGAGCCCCATCGGCCCTCTGCGTGCTTCACTTCTGTAACTGAAGGCTCGGATTTGCTCGGGTCTTACCCGAGAACAACTAAGGGATCACTCTCGAGCTGCCTAGTTGTCTAATATTGTTGGATCATCCTCATCTACTGCACTGGACACTGCTCCACCTACTTCTGTTGACGATTCTGTGACTTTATCTAGATCCAAATATGATTTTTTTTTATTCAAAAATTCATTCAGTATCTACTTCAGACATTGTTACCTGGGCACATTCATGTATTTTTTTTGTTTTGTGAGGTCATTGTCTTCTTCTTCGATCATTGATTTCGGTGTGTCAACCCACATGATTGATAAATCTACAGTCTTTGTTACTTTTCACACATTATTTTCTGCACCTTCTTTTCTCTTGCGGGTGGTAGTTTGAAAAGTATAACTAGCAGTGGCACTGTTAATCTCATGTCTTTTCTCGCACTCCCTCATGTTAATTATGTTCCTTATGTATCTTTTAATCTCGTATATGTTAGTCGCTTGATTAAATATCTTAATTATTTTATAAAATTTTTTCCTTCTTGTACTTATCAGGACCTTCAGACAAAGAACGTGATCAGTGGGGGTATGAACGAGATGATTTGTATAATTTTTAGTGTGGTAATCAACCTAAAGTAGGCATTTTTGTTCTTGCATGTGATGAGTCTACAATGCAGTGAAATTGTCGTCTAGGTCATGTATCTTTAAAATCAATTAAATTGTTAGTTTTTTCTGTTAAGTCAGCCTTACAATTACATTATGATTCATGTCAGTTTGGCAAATATCATAGGACATCTTTTTCTTCTAGAGATGTAGTGCTCCATTTGAAGTAGTTCATATTGATATTTGGGTCCTACAAGAGTTAAAAATGTGTTTGATTTTTCTTATTTTGTAACTTTTATTCATGACTATTCTCCTATGACTTAGGTAGTTTTAATGAAAAATCATTCTGAAATTCTATCTAATTTTAAAGATTTTATAAATAGACTACTACTCAATTTAAATGTTCACTTAAGATCTCATGATCTGATAATACTTTGGAATATATGCAACATGTTCTTCAAAATTATTATGTTTCTTGTGCTATAATTTTTCAAAGTTCGTGTGCTCATACACCTCAACAAAATGGTGTGGCTGAACGAAAAAATCATCATTTACTGGACATTGCTCGAACATTAATGATTCATATGCATATTCTTAAATTTTTTTTTTTTTAGGCTAATGCAGTACTTACTGCTTATCACTTAATTAATAGAGTTTCTTCTTCTACTTTGGATAGCAAAAACACATTCTCAGTTCTTTATCTTGATAAACAGTTGTTTAAGTTACCTTCAAAGATTTTTTTTGGTGTTAGTATTTTGTTCAAATTCTAAAGAAATGTCATGATAAGTTAGATCCTCGATCAGTTCGGTATTTTTCTAGGATATTCTCATACGCAAAAAGAATATCGATGTTGGGATCTCAGGAGTAGAAAATAGATACTTTGTGTCGATGTCACTTTCTTTGAAAATACGCTTTATTTTTCAGACTCTTCGAGGTCCATTGTACCTTTTTCTACCACTCATGGTATTCCACTTCCTGTTCCACTTGCATCTTCAGCACTTCAAGTTTATCAATAGTGGAAGAAGATTACTACTAATTTGGACAGCTTACCCCATCATCAGTCAACTGCTTTCACTGAAGTCTCTGAGCTTCTCATAGCTCGTTGAAAGGGTACTCGTTCTTTCACTCAGCATCCTATAGTTAAAGTATGATCTTCTCTCATTTATCTCCTACATACTTTAATTATGCAATTAAATTGTCTTCTATATGTCTTCTAAAATTTTATCATGATGCTATGTTGGATCCTGAATAGAAAAAAACTATGGATGAAGAGAAAACGACTTTGCGTGCTCATGAAACATGGGAATTAACATCTTTACCAGCAGGAAAACAAATAGTTGGTTGTTGATGGACAGTAATTTCTCTCCGATGTACAGATTGAGCGCTTGAAGGCATGGTTGGTTGCTAAGAGCTACACACAAACTTATGGTGTTGACTATTTTGAGACTTTCTCTCTGTCCGCTTATATTCGGTTTAGATTCTTTTATTAGTTGTAGTATAACAATGAGTTTTGTATCAGTTAGATATTAAGAATGTAATTCTTGCATGGTGATCTTCAAGAGGAGGTGTATATGCTTCAGCCTCCCGGTTATGAGATTCAAGGAGAGTCTGGTAAGGTTTGCAAACTGAAAATGACAATTTATGGTTTGAAACAATCTCCTTGAGCATGGTTTGACAAGTTCAGTATTGTTGTTGCCCGCTATGGATTACGACGGAGCTCCTCTGATCACTCTATATTTGTGAGACATTCATCTGCTGGCACTATTATTCTTTCAGTTTATATTGATGATATTGTTGTCACAAGAAATCATCGTCAAGGTATTACTCAGTTGAAAGTTTATTTGAGTTCTCATTTTCATATGAAAGACCTTGATCTCTTGATGTATTTTCTAGGGATCAAGATTGCTCGATCTTTAAAAAATCTATCTTTGTCTCAAAAAAATATCTTACTGATTTTTTTGGAAGAAACTGTTACATTAGAATATACACCTCTTGACACTCATATGAATCCTAATATTCATTTAGATTAAAACCTTGAAGAGCCACTAGATGATCCTAGATAGTATAGACAACTGATTGGCAAACTAATTTATTTAACTGTCACTCAACTTAGTATTACATTTGTCGTAAGTGTTTTAAGTCAATATATGTAAAGTCCACATCAGCTTCATTTGACTGTTGCTTATCGTGTTTTGAGGTATCATAGAAGGACTCCTGTTAAAAGATTGTATTATCATTTATGTCATTTGAATATTGTGAGATATTCTGATACTGATTGGCTGATCATACTATTGATCGTCTTCTACTAATGATTATTGTACTTTTGTTGAGAGTAATTTGGTGACTTGGTGATGAATAAAACAAATTTTCTCAACTTGGCAACAACAAGAAGCAATAAATGGAAAGTATGCGGATCCCACATTGTTGTAAAGAGCTTTTGTTGGCAGAGGTTGACTAGGATATGGGCAAGAGGAGGGCAGTTGTCAAGGTCCCTATATTTTAATTAAAACATTTATTATAGCATTAATTTCCCCCAACTAGATTTAATATTGATTCAAAATAAAAAAAATAAAAAAACAAGATTTGAGATTAATGAGATAGTATGGCAATTGAGCTGGTCAGGGATGGGCTTGAGAAGTGCAGGTGCACTATGGTCCCATTCCCTCTTATCAAAAAAAAACGCTTTTTTTTTTTTGAGAATAATAAAAAAAACTCAATAATTGTTGCATTTCCTTCAAAGTTTACACCTATCTTTTTTCAGTGCTTTTCAACTTTTATTTTTTATTTTTTTACTTTTTGTTTTTCGTAGGGACTCCATAATTTTTTTAACGTGAAAGGGGAACATGGACTGTTGGTAGAGTGCTTGTTAACGATAGACACGTCACATGTTTCACATAAGCTGTCAATCTATTTGTGGAAATTGATGATATTAGAGAGGCCGGAAGTTATCCTCATTAATTTTCTTTATGCAAAAAAGAAGAGTGTCAATTTTTTGTCCTTATTTTTCATGAGAAATTATATGGCTGGTTTTTTTGCATGTGAAAAGTTGACGGCATGTGTTTGCTTGAAATCAAAGTGATAAAATGAGGATAGTTTTTTTTTTTTTTTATATAAATCACAGAAATTAAGAGTATACAGATGTTTTAATTTATACTGTTTTTTAAGTTTTTTTTTAATGGCAAGATATGAGCTGGGTATTATGGTTTTGGCATTGACCACTGCAAGAAACCCTCTTCCTTGTGATTCTCATTAATTATTTGTCTTTAATTGTTTGATAGTATACCCTTTAATTTTATATACAGAGAGAGAGAGAGAGAGGTTTCCGTGTGAAATCGTGAGAAAACCATATACAAGCGATCATGTGGATGATTCGAACTATTCATCTTGATCGACATATTTTATTTAGGCTATCAATAAAAAATCACGTGATTCCGATCTTTTTTACCTATGCAACAAGTGGTTACAAAACCAACATTATATTCACCATAGAATAAAGATGTCATTTGATGCATCATTAAAAGATTTAGAATCGTGTGATTTTTTATTGATAGCCTAATTAGAGTATGTAAATTAAGATGAACGGTTCGGATCATCCACATGATCGCTACTATATGATTTTCTCACGAAGATTATTTTGAGAAAGTTTCTCATTTGAAGATATATATATATATATATATATATATATATATATATATATATATATATATATATATAAAAGAGACTTGGAGACATCAGAAGGATTCGAGCTCGATTCCTTCCCACTCAAACTCAATCTCACGACATTCAAATACAACATCCACTCTGTTGAAGTTGATCTACAATGTTTAAATTAACTAAAAATAAAAAATCAAGTATTATTTTTGGCCACCCAATTTGCGCCTACTTGATGGATGGGTAAAAAGTATTCAAAAAACTTCATTTTTTATTTTTAGTTACTTTAAACAATGCAGATCAACTTCAACGAAGTGAAACTTATATTTGAATATCGTGAGATTGAGTTTGAGTGGTAAGGATTCAGCCTCGAATCCTTACGCATGTATCTAAGTCTCTCTCTCTCTCTCTCTTACGGGATCAACTCACTATATGTGTGTGTGTGTGTGTGTGTGTGTGTGTGTGTCTATATATGTATGTACACACATACATACATACATATATATATATATATATATATATATATATATACATATATATATATATATATATACATATATATATATATATATATATACATATATATATATATATATATATATATATGAGAAAAATGTACCTAAGCCGCCAGCTGAGAGACTCTCTCAGCTGGTGACGACATGGCTGACTCTAAGCCATAAATCCTGATCGCAACGCTAATATGATTTTTGTGAGGACTGCTACCATGATCGCAGTATTTTTTTTGAGCGCTGTCACCATGGTCGCAGTGTTTTGTGGGGACTGCTATCATGGTCGCAAAGCTAATTAGACTGAGAATATCTGAAATTTTTTAGGAGTGCACGCGACCAGTGTTGCAGTGCCAGCTGAGAGAGTCTCTCAGCTGACGGTTGAGCTACAAAAACCTCTCTATTTACAGACACACACATACACACATAGAGAGAGAGACTTGTGTAGTTCCAGAGGATTCGAGCAAATACAACTATACATCAACCGAATACAAGATTCATTCCGTTGAAGTTGATTTATATTATTTCAAATATATATAAACCAAAATCATATAGTTTAAATATTATTTGCCCATGCGTCAAGTAGGGAACAAACGGACAACCTAAATAGTGAGTTTGTTAGTTTAACGGTGTATAACATTTGAAACCTAGCAAAAATTGGTTTGTATGGTTTTTTAAATGTTTAGAACATGATTAAATGGCCGGAGCGAGATTTTGTATGTCTAAAGACATAACTCTAACCAACTCACTACTTTCGGCAGTCCATTTTGCACCGCTTGATGGATGGGAAAAAATATTTAAAACGCTTGATTTTTTATTTTTACTTATTTTAAATAATATAAATCAACTTCAATGGAATGAATCTTATATTTGAATGTTGGATGCTGGTGAGTGGGAAAGATCCTGACTCGAATTCTTTCATAACTACACAAGTCTCTCTGTATATATAATGCTGATGATCTAGACATAGCTTCGTACTGGCATCATTTGACTCTTACTTAAATTACAATATATTATTATTACAAGGATTACAACAATTTCAATTAGAAGAACTTTGAGTTGTTTTCAACTCCACTTGCCAGCAACTTGCTAATTACGTAATACGCAGCCTGGGTTTACTTTTATTTAAGTCTGACTAATCTCTAAACAACAACATTAATTAACAGGGTCTATGTTAATTTGCAACAGAAACATACATGTTAATCAATGATTAGGAGATGCCAAATCTCAAGGACAAATGTTGGGAGTGAGAGAGGCAAAGTCGCTGTCAATAACTACATGCTGCCATTGTCTCTTGATCTTGGTTTTAGACCTCTTAAGTAATAAATCGGTGTAGACTCTCTACTAATTACATCCAGTGGGGAGAGGATTTATTTCGATTAGTAAAGATAACCATTTTTCGTTCGTGAGTCTTATATTTAATGCTAAGAGTCTTGCGTCTTCAATATACATGTTACATTACGTGTCCACTCTCAATTATGGGCCTGTTTGGTTGTCGTAACTGGCCGTAATTCGTAAGTTGTAAATGAGTTACATACATGTAAACTTTATGGTGTTTGGTTGGTAATATAAAGTTGTAAGTAGAAAAGTGTATTGTATTTTACAATATTTGGTTGTCGTAATGTGTAAGTCGTAAGTGAAAAAGTTGACCACAAAATTAACTATTTAGTGATTTAAAAAGTTTTAATATTGCAAAAAATATTAAAAATGCTAAATATTAAAAAAATTTAATATTAACATAAAAAAATAATACAAATTTGCATGACCACAAAATTAACTGTAACTGGGCTGTAAGTGAGTGGTAATTGGGTTGCAAGTGAGTGATAATTGGATTGTGTAAGCCTTTTACGAATTACGATCCAAACAAACGCCGTAATTGTAACTGGGTTGTAAGTCATTACGATTTACGGACTTTTACGCGAAACAAACGGCCCCCATGTTGTTTGCTTTGTCCTTGCTAGCTTGTTTGGCGTGTAAATCTTATAAATTAAATACAGAGTTGTCAGTCTTTGTGTGGCTCATTGGTAAACCGTTAGGTTTACTCTCTGTTGAGCGCCAGTTTGAATTTCATGAGGAGTAATGTTTTATTCACAGGAGTATACCTTGAAATTTTTCCCATCACAATCGAGAGAGTCAGACTGTGATGTACAAGAGATTAATTTCAGAAGTGATTAAAAGCTCTCTAAGATATCTCCTATATTAAAAATAATAATAATAATAAATAAATAAGAGTTCGCTGATAATGAAAGTACAATTCTTAGAGTTGATGGGGCCATCGAATGAAAGGTGGTAGGTAGAGAGATTTTTTTTTTTTTTCCCCCTTCTTTTCTTGTCATCCAAACATGAGAAAAGGGATGATTTTCAAACACTTATCCGAATTAATCAATAAAGCAGATTAAATTTTACTAATCTCTCTTTTGACTTTGAATCACATGGAACTGTATCAAAATCAAATGTAACATGACTCTGACCTAAAAAAGAGAATATCATCCCTCGATCCTCGCCATTGTTTATTAAGGGCCAAGCCAGGATACGGTGGCGAGACGACCTTTGATGGATTAAACAAGAAATCATCCACGCAAAAAAGGTCCTTCTTCTTACTTTTTTTTATTTATTTACTTATTTTGTGGACAATATTTTTAGCAATTTCTTAAATAATTCTGGAAGTAGTTAAGAAGTACTCTCCGTGTACGTACCCGGGCTTAGCTATCACGTTGTGGGACCCGCAGAAGAAAAATCCTTATGTCTGCTCATCTTAATTAACTAAGCGAGATTAGGGCTGCGGATTAAAGTAATCTCCGCTAATTATTTGCTCGTATAATTGTTGGTAGGCTGAGGCTGTAAGGATTTCCAAAATAAGATTTGTTAATCTCTTGATTAGCGTAATAGCATTAATAATAAACTTGTAAGGCTTGAGAGAAGGGTTTGTTGTTTTGCTGGTTACAAGACTTGAATGGACCTCTCACAGCAATTTAGATTTGGATTCTCTCCACTGTGTCTACGGGAGTAGATGGGACCGGGTTAGCTCCTTCGCGCGAAGGAGCTAACCCGTCCTTCGCGCGAAGTGGTCCGTTGGATTGATGTTGCATCGGGATTCGTGAAGGAGCTAAAGAGACACCCACATCCAGTCGTCCGTCTCCGTTACATTAATGGGAGTTTAATAGACAAAAAGAAAAAATCAAATATCCCACTGATCCATCTCCCATGGCACTGCTCTCTCTCACATCATCGCCGACTGCTGCTCCTCTCATGTCATCGTCGATTGCTTCGACGATGTTTCCAACGTTCTCCACGTTTCCGCTGGTTGTTCCGACGAGTCCACGACGTTTTCCAATGTTCACCGACGCTCTCCGACGAGTCCGCGGCGCTCTTCGACGTTCTCCGATGAGTCCACATTCTCTAACGTCATCGCCGAGTTTGATCTCCGTGGTGGATTCCGACGGTCGCACAATGCTGCACTTTGCAGCGGGGCTTGGGTCCGAGGACTGAGTCAGGGTGGTGGTAGAGGTCGGAGTTGATGTGGACAAGAACGAGCAGGCCGGCGGTAGGCTAACGCCATTGCACGTTGCAGGCGGGTACTATCTGTGTTTTCTCATGCTACTGTAGTTTCTATTCTTCTTAGCAAACAAATAATGCTTCTGTTCCTTTTTAGGAAAGTTGATCATACTTGAATGCTTCCTTTAGGTTCACAAGCTTGTTTATTATTAGAAGTCTATAAGCTTCTATTCTTCTTAGCAAATTATGCCTTTGCTCGCCGTCAATTCCGACAAGTCGACAACACTCTCCAACATTCTCCGACGAGTCAGGGATGCTCTCCGACATTCTCCGACGAGTCCATGTTCTCCGACGTCATCACCGAGGTCGATCTCCATGGAGGATTCTAATGATCGCACAACGCTGCACTTATTAATGGCGAATCACTGTGTTATTCAGTTGCCAGTCTTTGATTATTGTTGTAATCTTATAAAGCATGTCATATTCTTAATTCATATGTCCAGTATATTAAGTCATACACTCATTTCTAGTCTGACTTGTTGGTAGAGATTGTGTGATTCATCTTTGATGAGTTTAGTAAGTTTGGAGGATGTCAGTGCTAACTTGTCTTGGATTGTAACTGTTGAAGATGTTGTACTACCAGCTCATTTTTGTATTATAAAGTGATCAACAATAGATATAATAGCTTTTACATTCATGAATTATACCAAATACTCAGGAATCTTATTTTAGTTTGGACATTTAGCAGGTGCAAATACATATGCAAAGAATGAACTGAGGGGAAACATCTTAATACAAATACCACTCAAAAAATTTTCTCTCGCATAATTAACATTTAGAAGATTTAGCTTGCATCTGTATTGAGAATCCTTGAATTTGTTCACTTCGTCTCATCTTTTTTTTTTTCCTACTTCTTTGACAATTGATGTTCACTCCTGCACCATAAGAAAGTGTTGGTGATATAGCCTAGATAATTACACAACATTTTTTCGTTATTTATTCAATTAACCTGACTATAGCCTAGAGAATGGCTCTTAAAAAAAATCCGAAACCCCTAGATTTTGGGATCCAGAATGTCAAGAATCATATGCACCAACTATCTAAAATTAATCAATTTTTCAACCATGAAGATAAGAGGAAAATTATCACCATTTATCTTTACACAGGATATTAGTGCTAACCTGTTCTAAAAAGAATATTATGAAGGATTACTGAACTATCAATCATCAACTCGTTCATAGCAGAACAAATATTAATTTATCCCATAATCCGATATCAAACAAACCCAATACTCACCATGAATATAATCAAAACTATAATTATCCAAACTGCTATAATAAACTTTTGATAATTACGCAAGAATGTCGTGCACATCATACATCATTCCTTAAGATGTAAATCTCAATACAGAAAAGTTACTCCAGTTTGGGACACATAAAGAAATAAATAAATTGAAACACGATAAATATTGACCCTAATAGTCTAATCAAAACCAACACTTGGTCCTGTCGCCCTCTTTACGATCTCCATAGCTGCAAGCGCAGACCTCTATTCCAAAGGAGCAAAATTTCTCTGCAGGGGAACATTATATAATAAGACATAATAGACATTATGAGAACAATGTCAACAAGAACATTAACATAATTAAAATAATTTTTCAAATCATTAAGTCATTAAAGAATAGTAAGAATATTTTACCTATAAGAAAATTTGCTAATATCACGCTGTTGATCATTAGTGTTTACTTCTGGCATTGGTTATAAAATCATAAGAGGAAGACCCGTCCTGACTTGTTTGGGTAATTCTTACATGTAAACAGTTGATATGAATTAGGAAGCATAGATTCCTTTATATAAAATGAAAATTTTATCATAGTAAAATTTAATTAAAATAAATTGAAAAATAAGTCAATTATTTATATGAACTAAAACCTGATTATCCATGTTCATCCCATGGAATCCTTGTGGCAAAGAACCATGCATAGCACCAAGAAGTTGAGAAGCTGAGCCAAAGGAAAAGGGTCCCAAGAAATTTGATTACAAATGTTAAAGCATGATATCTTATAGATAGACAAATCAATAATAAACTTTCAGTATTATACAAAAAAAATTGAAGATACCTGAACATAATTATGGTGTTGCATTCCATATACAGAATTATCTCCCATGGAGCCAACTTGATTTGACAAAATGCAGTTTTGGTAAGTTAAAATGGGACATTTTTTTTGACATATCAAAATTGTTCGATGGACATAATTTGGTGAAGTAGAATATGATTATTTGATAATAAAAAATGCAAACTAAAATTTTTATTAAAACTAAATACATAAACTCAATACATACCTCGTGTTTCCTTTCATTTTGGTCTTCTCAAGTGCACCCAAGTATCACTTGATGCCCCGACCACCATCTTTTTTTCTTATTCCCGTCCCATTTGTAGAATGTATTAGATTCTTATTTGTATGATATTCTTGGGCTGCATTTTTGTCACTTGCAACATTCATCATCTATGAACTCCATCCCTATCTTAGGTGCACCTACCCTTTGATTAAGATTGCTTCCAACAGAAGGCGTACCTTCTAATAAGATTGACACACTCTCTTCATTCCTTCATAAAAAAAATTGAGCATAAATACACTGACATAGAATGAAGAATAGAAACTAAAAGAGAATACACAGACAATGAGCTTTGGAAACTAATGAAGAATAGAAAAGAAACCAAAGAATATAAACTAATGAAGAATAAATATAGACAATAGAAACTTATGAAGAATAGTATAGAAAATAATTGATCATCAAACACCAAAGACATCGTTTGGAAGTTAGTTATATGTTAAGTGTACTGATATTAATTAGAGTATATATCTTGTTATTTATATAGATACATAATTGCATCTGTGCATATTGTACTAAAATGATGGTAAATAATTAATCTTTGTTTACACCTTTTTCTTCTTCTTTTTTCTTTTCTGAACATAAGGTTGTCTCTGCAACCTCTCTTTTAAATATAAATGAAGGAAATTCTTATCGTTGATTATTGTAATCAATTACTTCTTAAACTATGTAATTAAACTATGATCTATATTAGCAGTGACTTAGTTAATTAAGACAAATCTCCCCTTAACCTCTTATAGACTTCTAATAATAAACAAGCTTGTGAACCTGAATGAAGCATTCAAGTATGATCAACTTTCCTAAAAAGTTATTTGCTAAGAAGATTAAAAACTACAGTAGCATGAGAAAACACAGATCTTACCGGCCGTCGGCCTGCTCATTTCTATCCACATCAACTCCGGCTCTGCTACCACCCTGACGCAGTCCTCAGACCCAAGCCCCGCCATAAAGTGCAGCGTCCGGCCGTCAGATTCCACCATGGAGATCGACCTCGATGACGACGTCGGAGAACGTGGACTCATCGAAGAATGTCGGAGAGCGCCGTGGACTTGTCGGAGAACATCAGTGAGCGTCGTTGAACATTGGAGAACATCATGGACTCGTCAGAACAACCGGTGGTGACATGGAGAATGTCCGTAAACATCGTCGGAGCAATCGGCGATGATGTGGGAGGAAGGAGCAGTCGGCGACAACATGAGAGGGAGCAGTGCCACGGGAGATGGATCAGTGGGATATTTGATTTTTTTTTTTTTTTTGTCTGTTAAACTCCCATGAATGTAACGGAGATGGAGTAAAATGGCTGGGCGTGGGTGTCTCTTTAGCTCCTTCACGAATCCCGACGCGACATCAATCCAACGGACCACTTCGCACGAAGGACGGGTTAGCTCCTTCGCCGAAGGAGCTAACCCGGTCCCGGAGTGGATATCCTACTTCCTCAGTCAAAATTTGCAATATATTTATAATATATTTAATTTCATAGTCAGGTGCTGAGTTTGTTCTTCAGTGATCACCAGTTGAATTCTGATGTGCAGTGATCTCCTAACAAAATATTAGATTCCAGACCATTACTGTGAGACGTCATAGCTTATTCTTAAACTTAAAACTTCTCACGATTCAAACTCCATTTTTTCATTAGTCATGTTGCCTGCCGTCGGTTGCAAGGAAAAAACTGAAGAGGTCAAATATATGATTACTGTAAAGATAATCTGACAATGATCTATCAAGAGGTGAAGAAGCCGTGGATGACGCATCTGAGTTCTTCTCCTTTCATTCATCTCCCGTTGTCAAGGTTTCCGGAACTCTGGCTCAGATCCACTGTTCCTCCGGCTCTTCCTCCCACGCGGAGCAAACGGGGACCGCCTTGGATTCTCCTCCTGCTCCGATCTCTTTTATGGTTAAATTTGTGCTTAAACACATTTTAAATGATTAGAATGCGTCGGGCAAATTAAAATATGATTATTATTTTTTTTTCATATTTTATTCGTGTTAACGGATTTTTTGATTAGAAAATTGTTGTTTGATGGGGAAAGGTGATGATCATTGCCGCTGTCAAGTCGATAGCTAGGGGTGACAATTTTGACTGGCCTGCTAAAATGTGAACGGAGAACGTTAGTGAGCCGTTGCATACATAGAACTCTCATGTCGGCTGGTTCATCTTCAATCGTTAATTATGAACGAAGTAAGAAATATAATGAGTTCAAGTAGAAGAATTTGGATAATTTCATTACATAATAATCATCTGTATTATTGATAAAGAAAATAAGAAAACTATTTCGTACTTAGGGGTGGCAATTGGGTCGGGTCGGGTCGACCCGACCCAATTACTGCTCGACCCATATAATAATCGGGTCGGGTCGACCCGACCCGTTTATTATATGGGTCAAAAATTCAGACCCAGACCCGGCCCAGACTTAATCGGGTCGACCCGACCCGACCCATTTGACCTGATTATTAAGCCTTAAATACAATTTCTTTACGTTATTTTACTAAATTGTTTAGTGATATGGTTGGTCATCACACTAAACTCATACACTAGAGGTCACATGTTCGTTAGGCTCACGCGTATTTTTTGACAATTTAATTTAGGTCAAGTGGAGGAGGCCATATTTTTTGACAATTTAATTTAGGTCAAGGGGGGGAGGCGGTGGCGGCGGTGGAGGAGATCGAAGGGGAGGAGGCGAGGAGGAGAGAGAATAATTGGGTCTGGCGAGTCAAGCGGGTCTGGCGGGTTCGGGTCGACCCGACCCATTTAATAATCGGGTCAGATGGGTCGACCCGATTACGACCCAAACCCAATTAGCCCAAACCCATACCCGCTAACTCCGGGTCGGGTCGGGTCGGGTCTGGTGGGTCGCGACCCGTATGCCACCCCTATTCGTACTAATCACTTGAGTCAGAATTTTACCTTTGTATAATACATGAGTTTCTGGTGCCCTCCAAAAATTGAAAAGGGGGGAAAATAAAAAAAATGAAAACACAAAAAACATAGTAGGCAAAAAAAAATTGTGTTGAATAGACTGTTTGGTGTAATTAACTTCTAATCACACACTATGAATATGATGTGTTTTTGAGTGGTAGAAAGCTTTTGATGGTGAAGTGGAAAAGGGAAATGAATTGGCCATCTGGCTAAGTTTCTTGGCTTCAAATGTCTACCTACTTCATTGGAATAGAGTTAAATTTAGCATCATCGAATGAGATCATCCTGTGCTTTTGATGTTGATCTTGTTTTGAAGACCCGAGAAATATTCAATAAGCATCTCAAATTTCTCCAGGGAAAAAAAATGGGCAGATTCCACTGGGAATGAATCTAAATTTTTTTCATATAATAATTAACTTACAACTCTGCATTATGTCACAACATTAGAAACAACATTCTGCATATCTCATTAATAGTGACAACATTCTAGAAATTAATATATAGGGATGAAAAGACTGAGATCTTAGTTTCACCCTTGGAAAATATTAATGTACTTTTTCAAAGTTTCATATTTTTATTTTCATACCTTCAAATAATGAGGAAGGCATTATTTTTTATATGTAAGTTGAGTTGCTCTAATTTTTTTTTTATAACTACGTGCAAAATTCTTCCTCCATGAGAGAGAGAGCCTTGTTGGACCAAAAATGCTACAAGAAACATGCATCCAAAACTTTGGATCAAAAATGTCAAACACATGTCCAATAAGTTCTTGATGTCCACATCACTGGTCCTGCATCCTGTTCTCAATACAATTTGGCTGCTTTCTTATCCCCATTTCTCCCCCCAAGAAAGCAGATACAACTGAGAAGAAATTTAGAGAGCGATGTCGAAAATTTTAAATTCCACAGTGACCACAACTCTTGGAGAAATAAAACATAAACATCTTTATCAATGACAGACATTTGATGCAACTGGACATTATCCTATTCATTTGCGCAGGCAAAAATGCCAAAATTTCAAAGGGTTGTTCCTTGGTTGCATGAGCTTTGAATTAAACAGTCAGCCGTGGGCGTCGCCAAGTGGCTTGTGACTTGGTGAGTAGATGACATGCAGCTTTCGTGCCTCTAGCTCTCATGGCCTGAATACAATTGAACCACACTAATAATGGGTTCAAGTCAAATTGAGGGCCAGCCATGAACTGTGAACGCGCCACATATGACTGATTTTGATGGGAAAACGCTGGAAAAGTGAGGTGCAGATAAATCCCCGACTACGTAACAAGATGCTAGATTTCATCTCCATGAATCCTTTGTCCCGTCAAAATGCATATTCCTTATATTTTGAATTTTTGGTGTGCGGTATAATGTGATTTTATTGTATAAGGTGAAACTAGTGAAGCCTGTGTACAATCAGGTGAACTGGCTTACTAAACAGTTGCCTGCGATCTAGTAAAATTTTGTACAGATATGTACACTGTAAGGGACCGAACAGACCTTTGATCTCATAAGGCCTTCTGATCCATCCGCTCGTTCCAATTCAAGCACCGAATCAGACTTCGGAACCAATCCCCCGTTTGATCAGATTTGTTGACAGTCGGGAGCGGATGCTGACTCATTGATATGCGAACAGAGTCACCTCTGGAGAGCTGCTGCCTTCTTTTTCCATCAAATGATACCCATGCATTGCTCCGTGTGTCACTCGGTATCTGTTGGGGCCATCATCATAGAATGTTAGAGAAGCATGATGTATTTAATACGAATGCATAACAAGAAAGAACTTGAGAATTACTAAGACTTCATGAATGTCATCGATGTATATATTGTTATGCAATCAATTGCTACTTGATTCCAACAAGAACACATGAACCTTCTGATCACAAAAGCAGTAAGCCTGTCTCGCATAAATATAGCTTAATTGTCACAGTTTACCATGGAACCAACAAAATGGTCATCAAACAGAAATCATGCTTATTGCCTTCACTTAAGAATGTTATGAAATAGATGACATGTAATATTCAATCACCCTCTCATGACATTTAGTTATAGGCCATGACAGGGCATAGCTAAGTGCTCAAGTTTCGGATAATAAATATACAATATTTAAGGTAGACCATCAACACCCTGTTATTCTCATATCGATATAAAATTTTCATTGTAACTTTTATGTATCAAATTAGGTGCCTACAAGAATACAGAAGATGATATTTGCAGTTTGCCTAATAGCAAATGATTGACATATGTTGAGTCATTAGTATCAAGAAAAGCAGAAAAGAGCTAACACAATAACAAAAAAGCCTTTATCCCAAATCTTCGGGGCCGGATGCATTAATCCTTTTTCTCTGTTAAGTTAACACTAAGGGTCATCTCTGTTAAATTAATTAATAATATATCCTCTTTAACTGCCTCAATCTGTGTCATTGTTGCATTACAGTAACTATGATCCTATCACTCATCTGAACCAGTGCACTCATTGATCATGATTACAATGTCCAAACCATCTCTACTGGTTCTTTGTTATGTTGTCCTCAATTGAAGCCAACTGTAACTTCTTATTGATACACTTGTTTATCATCCTATCTTTTAGCACAAAATAGAAAATAAGTCCTGTCAGCAAATTTCATCAGAGAGATGCTGATAAATGATAAGATAGTCGTGAACAGGTTTCTGTTATTTGCAAGTAAAAGCAAAAAAATACTGATGAGGACATCATGCCGCGTAGGGGTAGATTCGATCGAGTATACTTCAGGAAGCGACGCACTGCAATTCTTTGGCTTTAGATTGGATTTGTTTCAGATTTATTTCATTTTAACTTTATTTTCTATAGTAGGTGCTCTTTTGTGGACGTTTAGTACCACATCGGTTATTTCCCAGTAGTCCTCTTTTGTAAAGCCTATATAAGGCCCCCCAGACTATTCTATTGGAATTATTGAATGATTAAAATTTCCTCAAATTATCTGGTTTAATTCTTGAGTTTATCTGCTCTCGAATTTTGGGTGAGAAGCCCGCGTAAGGGGTGGAAACCCGAAATCTTATCATGCTCTCAATCTCAAATTTTGGTTACGATTTAAAGGTGATTGCGATCCAAATTGGTATTACATCATTTTGGTATCAGAGCCCTGATTTTCAATTCCCTTCAAATCTTTTTCCTGTTCCAAATCTTTTCCAGTACCAAACCCTACATCCGAATCTCCAAAATTTCCTTTTGAAAAAAATAATTACACTGCAGAAAATTCCCAAAAAATTCTATTCAAAAAAAGATCCCTGAAAATCGAAATCTCCACTGTTCATCATCTTCTCAAAATTTCCCTCCCTATTCACCCCTCCGTCCAAATCCCGCCGGCGTCACCAACACCCACGTCCTCCGCCGCCATCATCTCAGTCTCCAACAGCGTTGACGTTGTCCACCGCCATCAACTCTCCCATCGCAGTCGTCAACCGTCAACGAACTCCACAAACATCATCGACGGCTTGGATCTCCACTGGCCTGCAGATCCACTTCAGTAAACCTCGCTGTCGAACTTCCTCGCCGCTGCGACCTCGCTGGGCCGACGCCGACAAAGGTTCCTCTTAACCTCAGGCCCGACGAAGCTGTCGTCGCCGCCTTCCACCACTGAAGTCGACATCACCGGAGGTTTCCAACATCTCCGCCTTCGTTCTCGTCCTTGCCTCCGCTCGACGAAGCCGTCGCCGCCGTAGATCTCCAACGTCGCACCCAACATCATCGTCCTCGTCTTCGTCCTTACCTCTGCCCGACTACGTCATCATCACCGACGACCTTCACCACCGACGTCCACAACCTTGTCCTTGCCTCCGCTCGACGAAATCATCGCCGAAGATCTCCAATACTAGCAGCCAAGTCCTCCTTCCTTCCTTGCGCCATCGACAACAACAACATCGACCAAGCTCCACCCTTGATCCAAGTCGTTGTCGCCGCCGCTCCGTCTTTGCCCTAGCCCACAGCGAAGAGGAGAGAAGGGATCGGTGAAGGTGTGCCTAAACGGGTGAGGATTTAAACCCGTTCGATTTGTTTTAAAAAGGGTGCAGGTTGCGGGTCCGGGTTTGGTTGGGTTGAGTGATTCGAACCCGAACTCGACCCGATACACTTAAACGACATCATCGCTGACATCATCCCTGAATTATCACTGAGTTGACTCGGTCCAGAGGGTTCCTGACTCACTCCAGAAACACAACAACACTTCCGACTGCCATTCAGAGCTCGTTTCAA
Source organism: Agave tequilana (assembly GCA_038442645.1). Lineage (NCBI taxonomy): Eukaryota > Viridiplantae > Streptophyta > Magnoliopsida > Asparagales > Asparagaceae > Agave > Agave tequilana. The sequence continues at coordinate 38,355 of JAVJIF010012640.1, forward strand.
TTCCAAATCGAGCCGTTTTCGAAGCAGTGGGTTCGTGACGACCAGTACTACGCTCCTACAACAGTCACATTTAGGTTTGAGCGACGGTCGCCTCTCAGGTAACCTAGAATATTTTGTTCAGTTATTCTTGTCATTTGATTGAAATAGCTAGCCCTTCCACTCTGTCGCAAGGTAGAATTTATTGACTGCTGCCTAAATAGTGAGTTGTGTGATTCTGACCTTGAGTGGTAACCTGACTTAATATTAATCGTGTAACTAAATTAATTTGAATTTGAGACACTTGATTTATCTTGGAGTTAACCGTGTCAGCACGTGTCTTTATCACTGTCTCCACATTACATTTTCTTAATTACGTATTAATCTACGTAGCTTAAAAGTAGTATTATTTTTCATCACTCTAATCTCTGACTCCCCCTGCATAACGTACATATAATTTTAGGACAACTTGTATTTAGGGTCAGTTAGGATCTTACATGCCTACTAGAAGTGGTAGAACTTTTTGGTAGGAGAAATTTCGGCACCAATGGACCCTAACATTCATGATACACTTAACACAATCCTTAGCAAGATAGAAAACATGAACAGACAGCTAAAAGAAGTTAGGGATCAGGTTGATGTCAATTGTAGGAATCTAGTAACCCGAATTGGTAGGCTAGAAACCAATCGGAGGAGAAGACAGTAGGTCTCCCAGGCGTGAGCAAGTTCCACCCTACTATACAGCTGACACTGATGCCCAGTATATCAGGAGCGTTAAAGTTGATGCTCCTTCCTTCGACGGGCGCTTGGACCCTCAGGTTTATATAGATTGACAGTTGGCTATGGACCGATATTTTCATTGGCATGACATGTCTGAGTCAAGGAAGATTCGATTGGCCGTGATGAAACTAACGGGACAAGCTAGGCAATATTGGAAAAACCTAGAGAGGATGATGACGTACAGAAGGGAAGACCCAGTGGACACTTGGGAAGGCATGAAAGAGAAGCTTATGCTGAAGTATGTTCCACCGTTATTTAATCAACAATTACTAGACAAATGGAATCGATGGACTCAGGGGAACAAATCAGTCACTGATTACATTGCTAAATTTGATGAATATTTGAATCGGTGTGGAGCTATCGAGTTAGAATCTCCCGAACAGACCCTATCTAGGTTCAAGTCCGATCTTAGGGATGATTATCGCCGAGAGCTCATTATTCGAGGCATCACGACTCTAGAACAGGTCATCAGCTAGTCACTGATTTAGATGAGTCTAGAGGATCCTATTTTAACTGAACTAACTTTAGGGATAACTCTAAAACCGCCACTACTAGCTAGCCAAGTTTCAACCGAACTCTTCCTACCCCAAGTAAACCTACCTCCAGTTCCTCTAGCGTCAAACCAGCAGGTCCTTCTAGTGCAAGGCCCATCACATCCGAAAGGAGAACGGTTAGTGAACCAGGAAAAGTCAACCCAAGAACCCAATGCTACAGGTGTCAAGGGTATGGTCACCTTGCCAGCCAGTGCCCGAGTAAAACTAAAACCCTCTTTGTAGAAATCCCCATTGAAGATATAGAAGGAGAGGATGATGGAGAAGTGGTTGTGCACCAACAAGATGATGACTCAGACGCCTCTGCCGAAGAATATGAATTCAATGGGTGCATCAAAACTGTGAAAATGACGAGCTTACCCCTGAGTGTAGGTCGCACCCAATTAGGAGTGGTCAGTTACACTTTAACCCAGCCCGAACCACTCAACGGCTGGAGAAGGACTGTCATATTTCAAACTTGTACAAAAATTGACAACAAGAACTGCAAGGTGATAGTGCATAGTGGCAGTTGCATCAACGCTGTTGCGTCAAAGTTAGTCACCACATTGGGGATGAGACCGGTGAAGCATCTAAACCCCTACAAGGTCACATGGATCGACGCTACGTCTATAGATGTTCAGGAGAAATGTCAAATTCTCATCCAGTTTGCCACATACACAGATAATGTGTGGTGTGACATACTCCCCATGAATGTTGGTCATATCATTTTGGGTCGACCATGGTTATTCAACTTAGACGTGACCATATATGGACGTACCAACCAATATTCGTTCGCCCATAACGGAAAAAGGGTGAAGATTATGCCGAATCAACCAAAACCGCCAACCCGAGAAAAGGGGTTGACAAAAGGAAAGACAAAATGGATGTTCTAAATCCTAAAGAAAAAGGTGGTAAGGGCAAAGGCAAGATGGAAATGAATTTGATTAGCCACGATCAAATTGAAAAGAGCTTGCATGAGGGTTCTACTTGTTATGCACTCGTAGCTCGAGAGGCTGATCGAAATAGCGAGGAGCAGATTCCTGAGCACATTAAATCAATTCTGGAGGAGTTTTCAAAAACCCTCCCACAAGATCTTTCAGGTGAGTTGCCCCCTATGCGAGACATTCAACATGCTATTGACTTAGTCGCAGGAGCAACTTTACCGAACCTACCCCACTATAGAATGAACCTCACTGAACATGCGGAGTTACAACGGCAGGTAGAAGAATTACTCGACAAGGGGTTCATCAAGGAGAGCTTGAGTCCATGTGCGGTACCCGCGCTCTTGGCGCCAAAGAAGGATGGTACATGGCGTATGTGTGTGGATAGTCGTGCCATCAATAGGATTACCGTCAAGTACCGTTTCTCATTCCCCGTCTTGATGATATGCTAGATCTGATGTCAGGTGCCACAGTCTTCTCCAAAATTGATCTTAAGAGCGGGTACCATCAAATTAGAATCTGACCAGGGGATGAATGAAAAACCGCATTTAAAACTAAAGACGGGTTATATGAATGGTTAGTTATGCCCTTTGAACTGTCCAATACTCCTAACACCTTCATGAGAGTGATGACTCAATTGTTTCGACCGTTTATCGGTAAATTCTTAGTGGTATATTTTGATGATATACTGATCTACAGTCAAACTCAGGAGCAACATGTGGGACATCTGAGACAGGTCCTATGCACACTCCAGATTGAGAAGTTTTATGCCAATTCAAAAAAGTGTGCTTTCTATATATACAGGGTTATCTTCCTAGGGTTTGTGGTGTCATCTGAGGGGGTTTCTGCAAACCCTGAAAAGGTGAAGGCAATAACCGAGTGGCCACAGCCCCGAACGATTAAGGAAGTCAGGAGTTTCCACGGGTTAGCCATTTTCTATCGTCGGTTCATAAAGAATTTTAGTGCTATTATGGCACCTATAACCGACTGTTTAAAGAGCGAGGGGTTCCAGTGGACTCCTGCCTCCTCCAAGGCTTTCGCTGAAATCAAGAGACTGATGACGGAAGCTCCTGTAATGCATCTCCCTGACTTTTCGAAGGCGTTTGAAGTAACATGTGACGCATCGGGACTGGCAATAGGTGGTGTACTGAGTCAGGAAAGCCACCATGTTGCTTATTTTAGCGAAAAACTAAATGATGCCCGACAACGATACTCTACGTATGATAAGGAATTTTATGCGGTCATACAGGCGTTGAACTACTGGAGGCATTATCTGTTACCGCAAGAATTTGTGATGTATTCAGATCATGAAGCGCTAAGGTACCTCAACTCGCAGAAGAGACTGAATGCGAGACATAGTAAATGGGTAGAGTTCCTGCAGGATTACACATTTGTTCTCAAACACAAAGCAGGCATCGAGAATAAGGTCGCTAATGCGCTGAGCCGACGTGTCACGACTTTGGTAACTATGAGCACAGAAGTGATTGGATTCGAGAGGTTAAGAGAGGAGTATGATTCATGTCCCGACTTTGGGAAAATTTATGTCACGTTACGGGACGGCCCTATTCGTGAGATGTACGATTTTCTCCTTCAAGACGGTTATCTATTCAGATTCCGTCAGCTATGTATTCTCCGTACGTCCCTCAGGGATTTTCTCTCTTGGGAAGTACATGTTGGAGGTCTGGCGGGACATTTCGTTCAGAACAAGACAATTGAGGCTGTTGAACACCAATTCTACTGGCCGGTCTGAAAAGAGATGTCGCTAAGATAGTTGGCCAATGTCGCACGTGCCAAGTGGCCAAGCAATAAAAGCAGATTGTCAGACCTTACACTCCTCTTCCAGTACCCAATTGCCCTTGGCAAGACGTAAGCCTAGATTTCATACGAGGATTGCCAAAAACTCAGAAAAAGCACGACTCTATCCTAATAGTAGTTGATCGATTCTCGAAAATGGCTCACTTTATCCCGTGTTCTAAGACCTCAGATGCATCTCGAGTAGCTGTCTTGTTTTTTGATAATGTCGTCAAGTTGCATGGGATACCTAAAACCATGGTGTCCGATAAGAACGTTAAGTTTGTTAGCTACTTCTGAAAAACACTTTGGCACAAGATGGGCACCAAATTGAAATTCTAACAGCCTTTCATCCACAGACAGATGGCCAAACCGAGGTAGTAAATAGGACACTAGAAAATCTCCTTAGGTGTCTAGTTGGAAAAAATTTGAAAACTTGGGATCTCATTTTGCCTATGACTGAATTTGCATATAATGGATCTGCCAATAGGACTACGGGTCTTAGTCCTTTTGAAATAGTAAATAGTTTTAAAGCCAGGCAACCAGTTGACTTAATTCTCATGACTCATCATTATTCTAGGGTATCAGACTCTGCATCAGTATTTGCATCTCATATCCGTGCATTACATGAGGAGATCAGAGAAAAGTTAATGAAAAATAATACTGATTATAAAGCTTCTGCAGATCTACATCGCCGATTAAGAACTTTTAATGTCGGAGATTATGTGATGGTCCGCATGAGACCTGAGCGGTTCCACCAGGAACCATGAAGAAATTACACGCGCGAAGCGCAGAGCCCTTCAAGATTCTCAAGAATATCAATTCAAATGCTTATGTGGTGGATCTCCCACCAGACTTTGGCATCAATTGCACTTTTAATATTGAGGACTTAGTTCCATATAGAGGTACCTTTGATACCCCTTCTGACCCATTCGTGGATGAGCCAAGACAAGACCTTCTTTCTGAGAGCCCCCACTACCTCCACTTCCCCCTAAACTGTTCTATTTAATAGAAAATATATATTCTATCTTGGATGATCAGATTGTCTCTACTAGAGACAGAGGGACGCGATGCTATCTCATTAAGTGGACGAAAAAACCTGATTCAGAAAATTCTTGGATTACCAAGGAAGACCTCCGGCATCTTGATCACGATCGACTGGAGCGCTATCATAGCCAGCAACAGTTTTGTCCCCCACACTCGACGGGGTCGAGTCCTTTCCACCCAGGGGGAATTGATGAGGACATCATGCCGCACAGGGGTAGATTCGATCGAGTATACTTCAAGAAGCGACGCACTGCAGTTTTTTGGCTTTAGATTGGATTTGTTTCAGATTTATTTCATTTTAATTTTATTTTCTGTAGTAGGTGTTCTTTTGTGGGCGTTTAGTACCACATCGGTTATTTCCCAGTAGTCCTCTTTTGTAAAGCCTATATAAGGCCCCCCAGACTATTCTATTGAAATTATTGAATGATTAAAATTTCCTCAAATTATCTGATTTAATTCTTGAGTTTATCTGCTCTCGAATTTTGGGTGAGAAGCCTGCATAAGGGTGGAAACCCGAAATCTTATCCTGTTCTCAATCTCAAATTTTGGTTACGATTTGAAGGTGATTGCGATCCAGGTTGGTATTACATCAAATATTATTGAACAAATAGAAATTCAATTTGCTAAGTTGCATGTAATTGAACCAACCTATAATTACAGTTATACGACAATTCTCCAACACCCAGAATGATAATTCAAAGAAACTTGAACAAATAAATATAAGCAAAACTTAGTTAGGAAATTTACCTTTAACTCGAGCCGTGCAGAATCAGGAAGTATGACAGGTCGAAATGACAGTGAATGCGGGCAGATTGGTGTAAACAACATGCATGGAACATTTGGATGCACCTGCAAGTGACACTTTTACATAAAGCACTGAATAGTATAGAATTCACAGTTCATATGTAGAGTTACGGCATACACATAATAGAATGCATAAAATAGTATTGGTAAAGTTTAAAAAAAAAATTGTTCTTAATGTAGCATGTCTATTTAACTCAAAAACTGTCTCAGTAAAAGAGAATGAAAACAATGCTGGAAACTGTATTGTCAGAAAAGAGCTCTAGTTGCTAATTGCAAAGCCAAATCTAGCACCATTAAAGAGGGTTTCATATACCGCAATGATCCAAAGAGTGGTCAAAAAGTATTTTGGATATATGGTATAATTTACAACTAATAATTTCTAACCCTATCAATTAATATTCAGTATACATAAGGACTTAAAGTGTATCCAATAGTAGTATATAAGGCATTGTTGCTACTAGAAACAACAAACCCCCCGAGCTTTATGTAGTTTATTATTTTAATATAAATAAGAGAAAACTTAAGCATTTAACTTATATTTCTTCTCCAACTTTCTAATCCTATTAGTTAATATACAAGTTTTGAAAAATCGTTCAATACTGATATTTTGGCCCAATACTGATGTTACTAATACGACAAGACGAAACGGCCGATAAATGGCCGATACTGCCAATTCTGATACCAAACTCATACGGCCGATACCGATACCGAGATTTCAAACCTTGTTAATATCCGACTAATATGAGGATATTTTATGTATGCAATTATAACTTCGTCCTTACCAAATATGGATATTGAGTTTAGTATTCGAACAACATCCAATTCGGGTTCAAATCTGCTAAAAGAAAACAAATACAAATATGGTAATAGCTATATATTGCACCTCCAATAGTCATGTTCAATGGCTTTAACCTATGTTACCTATATTCGATTGGAATCTAACTTCCTTTTTTTACCAAATATGAAGATTGAATTTAGAATTCGAACAATATACATATTTGTATTTGTGTCCAATAAAGAAACCAAAAACAAACATGGTAATATCCAGTTTTAGTAGATTCATGATATTTTTAGTTCGTGGCATGGGAAATCTGATAGGGTACACCATGAATGGTCCACGCACTATGACGCAAGTAGCATTAACCAGATCAGTATTTTGGGTCGTGGTACACTTGGGAGCATCCAAGTCATTTCGATAATTATACATGTATTATATTTTTGAGTGTGGACTTCTACATGTGTGTATGGACAAGATACATACACATATACGTTTGAAGACATTTGAAGGCATATAAAATAAGGATTATGATAAAAGCTTGCAATTTTTAATATCTACAAAACCAAACTCTGATCTATAATTATCCTGGTATGATACTTATTCAAAAATAGAAAGGAATTGCTTTAGGTACAAAAAACTTAAATTAAATAATCAAAGGTCAAAAATGCAAGCTTTAAAGGCTATTGTGCAAGCCTGGACAACCACAAATAAGTATAATAAGGAAAAGCTAAATGGTAGAGAAAAGTACATCAAAACAGCTTATTAATCAATTAATCCTTATTATTTCTCCTTTGATTCTGGGTAGCTAATTTGGCAATCTGGATCGTGAATAACCATGAGCTGGACCACATAAATGCAAACTGAATCTGATCAAGGATGTTTGGGGTTAAATTAGGTAAAACTGGTAAAATATGTATATCACGCACTGATGGTGATGCATGCAATGGATATAATGCAAGAAGTATGTATACATAGATATCTACATGAGCTTTAAAGAGAGAGAACCTTGAGAAATTGCATGGTGATGCATGCATTACATGTAACGTAGTAAATATGTATAGTCCCGCAAGTTCCTTAAAACTGGATTGCGGATAAGTTCCTAAATGTAACTTCACGATGCTAATACAGGCCAAGTGTAAATTCAATACAAATATTTACTTTAAACTGTGAGCAATCTGAATGTGGTTCAGAATAATCTAATTCAACTTCAAATTCTTTAGCTTTGACGAAGAGAATTCAACAAAATGTGGAGAAAGACATTGTATGTGGAGAAAGCTAATGTATCTATTTAAATTTGATAACAAAATTTAACTCTATAAGTGCCAGTGACATGGTCAAATACAATACAGTCCTATCAGATTAGCAACCAGCAGACACTATATAGAAACAGATCATTGATGAGGATTTCCCTGGCAAAATCACATGTGAGATGGTGTTCTTTCAACAGCAGACAAGTTTTATATGGCCCAAGAACAGCCTGTTGAATCACTCATTGTAAGAGGTAACAAAAAAATTCTAAGCCATTCCACAGACATGGGCTGTACTGATGCCACAAATCATCAAGAAATGATGAACACTTTGATACCTTGTTCCCAAGCTGCATTAATTTAAGTTTTATCTGCAGTGGTCCAAATAGCACGTTTTTAGCACCATTAAGCGGCTGCTAATGCAGAGCAGGCCCTTACACACTTTTGCCGCTCTAGGAAATAGTAAAACACATTTTCTGCTTGGTGGGCCAATAAAGCAGCCGCCATGCCAAAGATTAAGTTTGAGAAAAACCATGACAGTCTCAAAGTTTAGCATCAACATATGTATTTGCTTCACTCACTGAGAAGTGAAAGCATGAACTGTTTATGTAATCATAGATGAAGAAACCATATCAACTAACCATTGAGCCTCCTGCAGCTGTTGAATATGCTGTACTTCCAGTAGGAGTAGCTACTATAACCCCATCACCTTGGACCTGGATTCAATTGGTTATCAGATGCCAAGAAACAATCATTCGAATATAAAAGGAAAAGTTCAAGATAAACAGTCATTGTTTGCAAAATATCCTAACACCATTAGCTTGCTTTAACACATCTCTTATAGCATACACTGATCAGATTCATCTTTATCATCTTCTAATGATCTAGAATTAAAATCCAAACAAGCAGGTTCTTTTTTTTCAAATATTGGGTGAATATGAGACAAGATTCAAATTTCAATACTAAGTGAAACTTTCAGGTAAACAACAAAATCGGAATTCATCAGTAGACTTATGCGAAAAGAAAAGGATGAATAATTATAAGCAGATACGTTAAGTCTCACTTTAGTTGTATATGTAACTAAGGATAACAATCCAAAAAAAAAAATCAGTAGAAGATAACTCATACTCCGCTTGAAACACAAGATATAATTAGTAGCATGCGGAAATAAATAGTTTTGACTTGTCCCAAATTCAGACAATGGCAGCTAATCCCAAATTCACAATGCCTAGAGTTACACTTACATAGACACATGGAGAGGGAGAAAGAGAGAAATAGAAGAGAAAATAGAATAGCACAAACAATTCAGGTATAGTGAGAGCAGAAAGAACTGCAAATAGATTTAATCAAACACATGTTTTCTTACTTTTGTTATAAGGCGGTCATGTTCATAACATTCAATTTTGGAAAGATAAGGATTTGAACCACGATCTACAACAACTTCATTCAGAACATCAAATACTTTTCCCGGCATTGCTTTTCCATTTCGGAAAACTTCACAGCGTAAACGCATTCTGAGAGTGATATAGACCCCATCAACTGTGTTGTTACCATGGATCACAGCCCTTAAATCTCGCTTATATTCATCAAACTGCGGCACAAGGGGGAAAAAATGAAATTTCAGAATAATTACACATGCTGCTGAGGATTGTACTAGCTGAGACAGTAACATACAGTATGTGATGTGAGAAATCCAAGAGATCCGAGATTAAATGAGACCACAGGAGGAACTGGTCCTCTGAACAAGTTTGATGCATGCAGGATTACACCGTCGCCTCCCAAACATGCCACAAGATCAACTCTCTCATGAAGATCGCTGTATTATAAAAACCTAAAAGCAGTAAGTAATAAACTTGATATGGAAGAAAAATTCTCAACAAATGCTCTATCGTTTCTATGAACTCAAATACCTGGTATCTTGACTATAAAAGGTTTGGACAAAGACAAAACCTGGAATCCTTGCAAGTATGTCGTGCACATCAGGTTCTACAAGGACATTCATGTTCTCTTGATAATGCAGAAAAGATGCAACCTACAGATACAGAAGCAGCAACTTAAATAGCTGAAACAGGAAACAAAATAATATGAATCATGACACAGACTGAAAAAAAGGGGTATACCTAGTAGTGCAGTTAAGATGACAGTATAGTTGAAGGTTTCAGCTATAATATTAATTATTTGTTGCACTGTAAACAAAACCCCAAGGATAAAATTGGGCATGCCGTGTGTAACTGAAACAAGGCTATCAAATTTTACTTCAGAAAACTAGACATCACAAAGATTTAGCTTCTGATTTCATTATCACAATTGTTTTGCTAGAAAGAGAAAACCTCTACACTTTTCTACCCAAACCAAAAATGGGTTAAAACCATAATGTAATTAATTATAAAATGCCTATCAAACAGGATATTGGGGAGAATTGAGTTATCTATCACTGCTCCATTCTACACATTTTCTCCATAAAACTTTAAATTAAGATGAATAATAAATTATACAGTTTCACAGCAAGCACAAAATTTAGTGATCACTGCATTGCCTAATGTTAAACATGATCATTTAATTAGGTGTAAATATCAATATTCTGCTTCTACTTATTACCGAAATGGAATAAAGTGCATATTTGCAATTTATCTTGAAAACCTAGACCAGGTAGACAAAGACTGGTTATTACAAATGTGAATTCAGCCGCTATCACGTTTATTAAGATTCTATATATATTACTGTTCCCATTTCAATGCGATAAATATAACCATAGCCATCAAGTTTTATCTTAATTATTTTGGTATGACCTTGTGAATCATTCTCAGCTTACTATTCTTCTTATGAGTTCCTTACTTGATTAGCCCATAGCAGTTATAGTCATGTTTTTATCATCTGCAATTATGCTCTTAGATTAGTATAAGAGATATGTAAAGGAATTATCATCAGTGTATATCAATAGCATGTGAAACAAAACCTAACTGTAACAAAAGCAAAATGAGAAACTTGACATTGCTACCTCTTTAGCTTCTTCCATGAGCTCCTGACCTAACTTTTTCAGTAATAGTACGGTCTTTGGAGGAGATTTCCACATAAGCATTTGCTGCTGGGTGCTTGGGTGAGTGAAAGCCAAAGAGGATTCTGTTACCATTTCCCTGGTACAAGAGAACCCGTCGGTACGGACTAAAAACATCTCTGCTTTCTTTCTCGATTGAACTCTGACCACTCCAGTTGCAGAAGCACACATATCTCCCTCCACATCCAAATCAGTGACAGAACCAGTAGAAACTTTACCATTATCATTTTTGGTTTTGGTTACTGTGCTTAATAAAGCTTGTTTTCTTAGGTTATGGTTCGAAGTGTAGGCATCATTTGGCTCAATCATGATGCTGCAACTCTCCACTACATGAAAGCCATTCACATTGGCTCCAAAAGCTGCAGAGTGTTCCTTGTTTAGAAGTTTCTCATTGCTCGCACTAGTAGAATTGGTTCTTGAACTGACCTCCCTATCACTGGAAATCCTACTTGAACTTTCTCGGAGCATCCTCTCAGCCAGCTGAGTACCCACAAAAGTTTCATTATTCTGAACAGGAGATTTCTGTGCACCTCGTGAACCAGATATTGTTTCAAACTTCTTCCAGCGAGATCTAACATAGGATTTAGGTGAAATTTTTCGGCTTTTGAAAAAAGTTCTCATTTCCTTTCTGGAGAAAAAATCACATGTAGGAAACTGTGCCTTAAGCGGATCACTTTCCAAAGAGAAGTTTGCAGAAGTTTCCACCTGAATACCATCAATGCTGTGGCTTGATGTGGAATCGCTTGAATCAAGTATATGGGCCACATTTGCATTATGATATCCATTTTGGATAGGAGAACTCCCCTGTTCACTGCATGTTTCACTAAGATCATTAGCTGAATCCAACTTAGAACTTGAATCGGTTTGCTCATCTAGAAGTGTGCCTCCCTCTAATTCTGGAGGGATATGATTCTGCAGATTGGGACGCAATGTGTCCTTGCTCTTTTCTGATGGCTTGCCATTAGAACCAAGAGGATAACTTAAAATTGGTTTCATTGAAGAACGTGTGATGTATTGCCTCCATCTTGAAACCATGGCGGAAGTTCTATTAACTCCTTCCTGACTATGAAGATAAAGTGGCTTTTTATTGGGATCTGATACCAACATAGCAAACTGCTCAACCTGTTCCACAGAAGGAGCAGTTCCAACTTCAACCGGAAGGTTCATGACCTCTATCTTCCCAGATGACACAGCTTTCTCCATAGCACGCTGGTAATATTCGTCTTTGACAGCCTCCTCTCTAAGATCTACAATCGTCTTAAAGCCCTTCTCTACTAACCAATTCAGACCTTCATCTGTCACTTGTCCTCCCCGCCAAAATGCTACCTCGCAATCCTCCAACGCTGCATATTCTTTCTTTGAGGAGAAGTAAACAGGGCCCCAGTTTGCAAAAATTGTTGGACATGGATAGGCATCCCCACGTGAAAATCCAGCATCATAGCAAACATTCTTCAGCCTCTGCAGTCGCCTCCAGATATTCATGCTGCGGTCATCGAAGGGTGGCAAATAGCTTGAGAGTGCAACTTGTAAACTCTCACAGCACCTTTTCATTTCACTTCTGAAAATGGCAAGTGGCGGGAGCTTCCCATCTACTACATTTACATCTGTGATATGAAATGAGTTGGCGAATGAAGATCTACCGGAAAGGACATCTTCTCTGCCTCTGTTCAGTAACGCTACCATACAGCCTAGAACTGCAACCACCTTCTCTTCTAACTGTGTCATATCCTCTGAGGGTGTATCATAGGAAACTGCACATTCCCCAGTTTCTGGGTTACATAAAGTTTCCATTATAACTGTATGGAGTTGCTCTGCAGCTCGAAAGATTCTGCAGTATGCCTCAACTTCTGCAATGTCACCAGGAAAGGGACCAACCCATAGCAGTTGCGAAAAATCATGGGTCTGGAAGGTCTATGAATCAGAACAAAGCCATTTGTTAGTTGTAAAAAGAAGCACCAACCAACAGCTGTGTTTTAGTTTGTGTTCTAACAAAATTAGTAAGGAAGCAATGTGAAATATTCAATGTTTTAACAGAGCAATGGAAGAAATAAGTATGGGTAGCCACCATAAATACATCAAAGATGATAAGTTAAGCTTAATCTTTGTGGGTGTATCTGAGAAACATAAGGTAAATAATTTGGACCCAATACAGTAGATGTTAGAAAACAAAGACAGCTATCAGTAGTTAGGAGGGGAGCAAAAGAAGGTGATGCGGTCTATGGTTTGATCCTAGAGGGAAACCCAAATTTTCCACCTAGTTCTCAAAATAATCATAAATAAATAAATACATGAAGAAAGAATGGAGTTGTTCAAACAACATATAACACTAAGGAACATTCTTATTATAATAAATGATCGATTTAGCACTCGCACACACAGTACCGCATAGGTCTAAGGACAAGTAAAACAGCAAAAGAGTATCGCCATAGATGTGGCATCTCAAGTCCATATTATGTCTCAGTATTGACATACAATATTAAATGTGCCACGAGTAAGATAAAGACTTCTGAAATCCAAATTTGTTAGCCGAAACAAGCCTGCAATATTGCTGCCGAGTGAACAAATTTCCATTATGCACTATGATAGACCTAGAGATATCTAGGTTGAACATTGTTTTGAAAATTGGGAAATGAATACTAATAAAACGGAGAAAAGATTCCTGCAAGCTACAAATTGAAGATTGATTAATGTTTGTTTCAAATATTTGGAAATGATACTTTCACTTCCCTATTTGCTTCCTTTAAGCTTTGGCAAATTAAATACAATTTGTGTTTGAAAGAAAGATAACCAATGATGTTCGTTCTCGAATTTTACAGAGATAAATAATTCGTATAAAGATGATATAATCAGTAAATCAAGCTGATAGTGAGAACGTAACCGCTGTCATTGCCCAAAATAAATTGAAATTACGAAGAAGGGATTGAACCTCACCTGAGAATCTAATCCGATGGGAGACGAGAAGAAGCTCGAGAGGCGAGCCCCCACGGAGACCGCCGACCTCGTCGGAGTCGGAATCTCAGCGCCTCGCCTTGGCCGATTCCACCACCATTTCCTGTGGATGCGATCGGCCCCGTCGCCGGAGGCGAGGATCCAGACCTTCAGGGGGCCGCTGATCCCACAAGCCCCCAGCATCCGATCCAAAAACAACGGCGGCTGGGGATCAGTCTGTCGTCTTTGAGTTCAGTTCTTAGAGTGGATAAAAAAGGGATTTTTACGTTGAAACTTGCGGGGGGTTCTGCTAATTTTGTTGAAGAGTGTTGGATAATTGGGGAGAGTCTGGAAGAGTTGGAGCTGGGACACCATCGATTCCATCCACAAGCTGATATGAGAGAGAGGGGCAGAGAATGAAAAGAGAGATGGTGACCCACGCTTAAATGGCAACGCTCATTGGAGATAAAATAGATTCTGTGCCTCGTTGTTTTCTGTGTCTTAAAACAGATCGTTTGATTTTTTTTTTTTTTTTTTTTTTTTTTTTTTTTTTTTTTTTTTGGACATTTAGAGCCTGTTTGGCGGTGAAAATCTCAAATACTGTGATCTGACACAGGGTTTCACGTATTCCGTATTTACAGTAACATCATATCTTTTTCGTTAGTTTCATTGTCAAAGAGAAGAAATCTCGTGCGCATGCAGAGATGATTTATTCTCCTCTTTTCTTGAGCCAATCAAACACTCTTCACTTAAAAACCCGCAAAAAATATTTTTTGAGACATGTGTTACATTAATTTTAGCAGGTTTTTCTATAAAATTTTCGCAAACAAACAGGCATTTAGTGCCCAGCCCGACCATGTACATCAACCTTGATGTCCAACTCAGATGTTTAGTCTTAGTTCCAGGTCATCAAGAAGATAAACATTTTTTCACCTCAAATAAAGAAGATAAAAATTTTGTTACCAAAAACAACAATTTTATAAAAAAATGCTATTATTTAAAAGTATTTATAAAAATTGACTCCTTCTCAAAATAATTTCAAAAACTAATCTCTGACACCCATGTCGACCAACAATTGACTAGGCCATCAGCGTCGCGTGTCACGCTATTAGAGACGTTCTCACAGAAGTGCGGTGTTAGCAAGATTGCACTTCACCAATTTATAAAATAAATTAAAAAAAAAACAGATGTTCTCATCTCCATCTTTTTTTTTTTTTAATTGAAGGGAATGAAAGTGTGGTGCCAAGGCCGCATTTTCATTCCTTTGTTTTTAAAAAAAAATTTGGTTTTAAAAAATATTGATTTTAAAAGTGCGTCTTGTCAAGGCCGCACTTCATCTGTAAGAACACCTTCAACAGCGCGATCACACTGACACCCCAAGTCGACCGTTGGCCGACGTGATGTAAAAGATCAATTTTTGAAATTATTTTAGGGTTAGTCTTCATAATTTTTTTCAAAAATAAGATTAATTCAAAATTTTGTCCTACCAAAAACAAAGAAAAAAGAAGATAAACATTTACCCTTTTTACTCTTAATTGGTAACCATGAACTCAAAAGGCTAAAGCTAGCCAATGTAATACAATTTAAGTCATCACGTTGAAAAACTAAATTCCTTCTTCAAGAGAAGAGAGAGAGAGAGAGAGAGAGGGAAAAAAAGAATTAAAGTTCTCGTGAAGCTGCTCGTTTTGGATGAAAATTCTGCTGTCGCATGAGAAGCGAATCGACTCAAATCTCAGTTACGTCCACAAACATTATACTCTTGTTTTTCAGAAACAGGTCTCTACAAACAGTAGCTTGTCAGCAGGAACGTTGGGCCTGTTGCCCGACTACAAGAGGCTTACCTTGTGGTACAATGGCGCTCACCACCGCATTGGATTCTAAACTGGCAATTGTGTGGTACACAGAGTGCCAAGTTTTGAAGAAAACGAGCTACATTCTCAGTCTTAGGGGCATTAAATTTACACGAAGCAAGCATGGAGTTTTAATTTCCTGCCGCAAAATTGCAAAGAATAGTAGCATCGATCCCAGCTCCAGCACGCCCATTGCACCGTCCTTCCATGATTTGGTATGTAAAACAGCTCATTCAACAAGGAGAGAGTATACAAAGCATTGAAGGAAGGAGTCCGGACATACATCTCTCTGCTTTTCATTCTTCTTTACAGGTCAAACAGACAGCTTACGAGTATGATGGTATACTTCTCACTACCATTTTTTTTGCCCCCCACGAACTGAGGATGGAGCTAAGGTATACTTCTCACTTTCACAAATGGAATCTGGGGGATGCAAGGGATATTTTTCTAAGTTAGTAGAACACCTGCTAATTGCTAATTGTCAATTTATTCACTCACAGTAGAGACACGAACATAAAATCAAAGGAGAGTTAATAAAATGGCAAAGCAATACCAGTTCACAGCCCTTGATTCACTTGTCTGGGGTCAACGTTAGATTCTGCGACCTAACTCTGTCAATTATCTTTTGTCTTCCAGTCAAATCTTCTTCATACCCCACCACCTGAACTCCAAGAAGACATGTTTATTTTAACAGCAGTGACACTAGTACAGGTAATGAAAGCGAATAATAATCTCACAAACCTGAGACTCCGTTTGTGTCTCACTGAAAGAATCAAAAGCACCTGTTTTTCCTTCATGTCCTGTGGGATTAGGAATGTGATCCTGTTTCTCAGTCCTGTTAAAATAGATCAAAAGTCAAATTGGATAGTTCTCGAATAGGTACATGCAATAGAGTTAGTTACATGACAAACTTGGGTATTACAACATAGTTTTTGCAAACCAGAAAGTGTCCAATGGTGTCCATGTTTCACCCAAGCGCATAAACCTAAAAACATTCTAAACCCAATGTTTGCAGAAGTAAAAGTTAATCCAGGAAACTTATTTTAAAATGAAAATAAAACATTAAGAAAAGGGAAATATTCTTACAAAATTAAGTACAATAGTAATCTCAGTATTTACTTTACGCAGTGTTCCAGACTGTCTTGAAACCACATCCACATGTTAACACATTAAACACAATGATTAACAAGGTTTTGCTGTTTGTGTGTCTAGGAACCAAACCCCCATTATTATACTGTGAATATTACAGGGGATATATTACCTCTATGAGCAAGTGATCTTTATGAATAATTAACTGAAGGTTGAAGACTATCCTATACAAGAAGAAGAAGAATGAAGACTGTACTAAACCAAATTTTATTTGGGAAAAAAATCAAGAGGCAAATTTCTGAAAGCATTGTGGATGAAACAGTGACAGGACATTAGAGGCACTAGAAGAAGCTGAACCATGGAGTTCGATTCGGATCATGAACAGAATTGAAAGGGAAAGCAGGTAACTTAAAAGTTAGAACCTTTAATCATGTAAATGATAAGAAAATTGCTTCTTGTACTGCATCAACTTTATCCATGGATGACATTGATGATTCATTTGCTAAAAGCCTAGAAGGATCAGATAAAGTGTACTTCAAATCGTGACGAATTCATATTCTTCTTTCCTGAGAAAGACTGCTGTGCATCGACGCAACCCATAACATACATATTTGCCACCCAGTGCAACAACAAAGCTTTTGGATCAGATTTCTCGGGCGGCTGTTTGGTGTGGGTGTAGACACCAAGACCTCTAACCAAACAACAAAAGTATGTTGCCTATTTTTAAGCTTTCTCCTCTTGCACATTAGTCCGTACATATAATAATATTAGTCTTTTATTGCACATAAAGCTTAATAAATTCAGTAGCTCATGCAAAATAAGTAATATATAAACATTATTACATAACTAATGCTATTTAAGAAATTAAACTACATATGAGGCTAATATGGTTTATGGGAGCTATGCATCCAGCAGAACATGGCAGGATATAAAGTTAATTATGCCAACTTAATTGTTGCCACTTTAACTTCTAACTCAATCAAATTCCATACAAAATAGACAATTCATAACCTTCTTACAACAAATGTTTTCACACATGCTCAGAAAAATCCTATATTTGGCATTATCATATAAACCTAGTTCAAGCACAGTACCGATACAGAATTTCAAATAAATCAGTGACAACATATCACATTAGTCCCCTAAAAAAAGAAATTAAAGCAACATATAATAGAAATTCAACTGACCTATTTAACCAATGCCTCGAAATCCCATAAGTCGAATGTGGATTTACATGATTTTGACCAAGAATAGACGAGTGATCTGATGAGAAAATCTGCTGCTTGCGTTAAAGGACAACATACGCAAGTATGTGCAAAATTAGATATAACAGAAGTAAATGCAGAAAAAGGATACACTTTGATCACAAGAAGACGTGCCAGGTGACTTCATGTCTTGGATCTTGGATGAAAACCGCAATATAGTGAGACAAGGTCAATAGCAAACAAATGTGTTGGCCCAAAGGCCTTCCACCCTAGTTTTGATGATGATTAACTCATGTAGTTATGTTTACTAATAATCTTGTATTGTTTAAGTTTCAGATCATTAACCAAGATATTAGTTGGTGATTAGCTTCAACAAGGTGTTTGGAAGCTTATCATGGTGATTCCGGTACCAAAGCTTAAAGATCATACCTTTGCACTCGGTGGATCGCGTTTGGGAGCAAGTCTTCTTGATGACTCAAAGACTTAGGTATCCA
The DNA here is from genome assembly GCA_038442645.1 of Agave tequilana. NCBI lineage: Eukaryota > Viridiplantae > Streptophyta > Magnoliopsida > Asparagales > Asparagaceae > Agave > Agave tequilana. The sequence continues at coordinate 56,870 of JAVJIF010012640.1, forward strand.
TAGTTTAGTTTAGTGTGTTTTAGATCCATTTGTAAAGCTTAGTATAGTTGATATGCTCAAGTTACACATACACACACATTTCATGATTTGGATTTTGGTTTTCATGAATAATTTGATCAAAACAAGTTTACATGTTTTATATGTATATTAGATGTGCTCTATATACATACATGCTTATATGACTTATACAAACTTAGTTTGACGTACCTATTCATGTAGTTTTATGTTTTGGTATAAAACATATTTTTGAAATTAAAGAACAAAAACTGTGATATATTTTGTGAATGTATATTGGACCTATGTCCATATGCATCATGCTTAATAATGTTCAAATATCATGTTTTTGTATTTCTATAAAGTTTTAGGAAAATCAGATTTCCTATTGTAAAATCAAGTTTGATAAAAATACAAGTTTTGGTTTTTGATAAAATTGGCAAGACACAAAAATGAATTGATATGATTGATATATGTCTTGAAAATTTTTATCACATGTTTATGTTTCAATATAAAATGTTAAAATAAGTTTTATAGAATTTTCAGAAAAAGATAAAAGATTTTTATAAAATATTTTTCCCAAATTTTCTGATCTTATTTTTTGTGCTGACAGGCTGGTCGGTCGACCGCACCGGTCGACCGACGTGCACAGACTTGTGCACGTCTGCAGCACAGTGGTCCGGTCGACCGGACGGTCGACCGCTGCAGAGAGTTCTGCTCTCTGTTAGTTTGGGTCGACCGAGCGGTCGACCGGTAGCTCCAACGGGTCAAAATATAACCGTTGGACGGTCGACCGGCCGGTCGACCGTTGCCTGTCAGAGCTGCCAGCTCAGCTCTAACGGCTAGTTTCTGTTTTGGCCTATATATACCCCATCTCTTTGGGATTTTGGCTAAGGTTTTCAAGGAGAAAAATTCCAGACTTTCTCTAGTGTTTAAAAGAGTTTTAAAAGAGTTTTTAAGTCAAAAAGATTTCATCTTATTTGTTTTTGGGTTTTTGGAAAATCAAAGAAAGCTAGGGTTTTGGGAGATTGTTTTGTTTTTCGTTTTCTATCATTTACAAGTGATTTCCCAAGTAGATTTTCTTTGTTGCTGGTTTCCAAAAACACCTTGTTTCCACACTTGAGCTATCACCTATCCTAATCTATTAGGATCTTATTTTTGTGGAAAAAGAAAAGAGAAAAGAAAGAAAGATTGTGTTTGTGGTCTTTGTAACCACTTATTGTAAACCCTCCTTGCTTTTGTGAATCCCTCTTCGGTAGAGGTGATCGGAGTGGTATTGGTTTGGATCCCTCTTAGGTAGAGGTGATTGTGTTGGTTGTGAGCCTCTTCGGTAGAGGTGGTTGTTGGTTGGTTGTTGGCCTCGGTGGAGGTTGTTGTTTGAGAGAGGAGTTTGGTACTCCTAGTGTTGTAACAAATCCTCTTCGGTAGAGGTTCCCTCGGTGGGAGATAGTGGATTGGAAATCCTACACGGTGGTGTAGGCGGGGATGTAGAGCAAGGTGCTCGAACCTCGAAACATATCTTGGTCTTTGCGATTGATCCATTGTCTCTCTAACTCTCTCTCATTTATATTGTGCAAAGCATCATACTTCATTCATATCATATTTGCTTGTGTTGAGCATAATTCATCTTGTCATATTTATTTGCTTGTGTTGTGTCTTGATTGCTTAGCTTGATTGTGTGTGCACATTGCTTGGATTGCTTGTGTGTGTGTGCCTAACTTATACTCATCCAACAAGAGCTTCACATAGCACCTCAACCCATTTCAAGGGGAGTTAGTCCAGAGCCTCGCAAGGGGAATTCGGCTACACTTATTGTATTGTATTAGTTTGTGCATAATTTGCATTAGCTTCCGTTTTTTAGCGCACTTAGTTTTTCAATTAGTCCTAGATTAGCACTTACACCTATTCACCCCCCCCCCCCCCCCCCCCCCTCTAGGTGTTTTTCAAAATGTAGAAGAAATGAAAGATGTCGAACAAGTACCATATTTGACTGAGCTAACAAGTCCTCTATGGCATCTGCCACATCAGGAACCACATTGGAACCACCTGTAACATCTTCAGGAAGCTTGTTCTTTTTAGATGCATCACTGTTACCACTAGATTCCAGTAACCTTGGTCTTTTTCCATATCCATTAAATCATCTGGATTTACAGAAGTTGTCACTCAACAGTAAGTAATCGACATGTTCTGTTGGCTGCAAATTCAGAAAATGAAAATTAATATTAATGACATATGACAGTTACCAGAAGTCATTTTCAGGTTATTCATCGGCCATTGGTATTGACTTAGCGACCATGGTGAAACAGATCCAGAAACCATATTAGCTGCTTGTGTAGGATATTGACTCACTGTGCATAATCCTGCTTCCGTGTCCTCGGCTGTGACCGGTCTAGGCCGAAATGCATCAGGAGGAACCATCTTATCCTGAAACCATGTGGGTGGAAGAATTAGGCTCGCGGGCCTGAATCAAAAAGGCTCCTGACAATAAAAGGTTTGAGGAAAATTACCTGTGTGATACATTCAGTGAGCCACTCTGCAGTAACTGATTGAATCCCCCAGTTACAAGCAGCCTCAAACTTGGGACCATTGGTGAACTTACATAACAAATGAGTGGCTTTCTTAGACAGCTTAAGTGAAAAACTAGAGCCTAGTGCCCTGCACAAATTCTTTAACAACAACCTGTCTCTCTCTTCATACTGTGAGACAGAGAACCGAAGGCATTCGAAGCCAGGTAATGGAGTGTGACAGCGCAGCGGAGTGTAAAGAATGTGACTTTTTAGATCTAACATGCAGCCGTCCTTCAAACAAAAGAGTCAAAGAATCATTAGCATTTATGAAAAGTAGTACCGAAACAGTAAGTAAGCACAGTCCATCGAAAAAAAGGTGCATGTCAAAATGATAAAACAACACCAAAAAGAACATAAGATGCTTCCTAATGAGAGTGATGATATCTGATTAATGACACTACCTACCCAAGGAATGGTGTACTGAAGCATTGTTAGTATAAGAATATTTCATATCTTGAGCTTTTTTTTCCTTGCCTAATGGCAAACTTCCAAGAATTTGAAAAGATGGTCACAATTGGTGCAAAAGGTCAGGAAAGATGAAATAAACAACCAAGGTAACATGGAAAAAAAATTTAGAAATTAGAACTGGAAGTTTAAGGTATACAATAACTTAATCTTTAAATACTCAATTAGATGAGTAAACCTTCTTTACTATGACTCTCTCAGATAGGGCCTCACCTATTCAATTTAGGTGCCATACCTACTTTATCTACAAATTCTTAAACTTCAGCCAGAAAACAAATCATAAAATTGCACATGGAATAATATAATGTGAATCCCTCTCATGCAGCTTATCTTATCTTCTTTTGGTGGGGTGTATTTTTTTTTTTTTTTGGTTGGTTCTCTCTCTCTCTCTCTCTCTCTCTCTCTCTCTCTCTCTCTCTCTCTCTCTCTCTCTCTCTCTCTCTCTCTCTCTGTGTGTGTGTGTGTGTGTGTGTGTGTGTGTGTGTGTGTGGGTGGGTGCGCTTGTGTGTGTTTACATTCTGAGGGTGAATTGACTGCTTGCAATATATGATGCCCCTGGAATCTCCAATATTTGCATTAGTTTTCAAGTTATTACTGTCAGCATCAATTCCACAACCATGTATGACATGATCATCTCTACCAATGTAAACTTTCTGAGCCTCATGGACTGTCATGTCCTCCCAACGCTCCCTATTGATCCTAGCCATCAATGTGTCAATGTCATCACCATCTAGGATCCCAACTATAATAACCACCATTTAATCCAACTACTCGTACTGATGCAACTATAATGGTTGCCTTTCATTAATTCAAGACTCATCTACTAATCTGGGGATCATGTGACAATATTATTTCCTTTTAAAAGTGATATAATAACAACTTTTTAAAGTTCAAGTCTTGCAATAACTCTCCTAAGGGATAAAACATGTGCAATTTGCACATGCCATAGATCTAGTATAGAGTAATCTTACTAGGATGAAGAGACGGTGTTCAGGCTCTCATGACCATAAATACATTAGGATTTTTACGGTGAATATGGTGCCGCCTATATGTGTTTATAGAATGGATGGCCAGAACTCCAAATAAGAATCTCACAGGCCAATTCCACATGTCATGGAAGCAGAACGCAGTGCTAAGAAAGAACTGAACAGGGATGTCATGGATATCAGTAGATTTTTTATCCATTTAGCAAACTTTCCTGATTGAGTTATTTAGAATAAATCAATAGTAACGATGAAATGAATATAACTAAACAGATTTGGTGGTCTGATGGCATATTAAATAAATCCATCTGACAGAACTGAAAAAAAAAGTACTTATTTTCATATAAGACAAGTAAAAGCCAGAACAGAAAACAAATCAGAAGGAACAGGCATGTCAGGTAAATTATGAAATAAACAGATGCATAATAACTGATATAAGAACACAATAAATACTTTCTACATACATCTAAAGAAGATTTTATCCAATGAGTGGAAACAACAGTAGACTGGGATATATCATTTGCAGACTGAAGCAAACCATGACGCTCAACAATGAAATCTGCATTCTTTTTCCTTTGAGCATCCACCAGCACTCCTCCCCCTTCCTCAATCCATCTAATAACTTCATCTCTCTGGAACAGGAAAATGTAAAAAAGCTAAACTTTAGTTAGATCTTTCAGAGAGAAGGGAAACAAAAGGAGGGAGAAAGTCAGCTAAAGACATGAGCTTAACCAATACTGAAACCTAAGAAGCATGGACACAGACATGGATACAGGACATGACAATTTTTCATAAAATAAGACACGGGGGCATGACACTAGAATATGCATATAAATTATAGTAAGAGTTCATAAATATACACACAGTCATGTCCTTGCACACAAAACTTCATACACATAGTTCAATGTGTCTAACTTCTTATATTGAAACATATTTAAACTTATCATAGTTTTATATAGGTCAATATTTTGATGGCATTTTTTGCTTCTAACTAAAGTATAGTCTTTGACATGCAAGGAGAAGTAAATAAACATCTAAAATATATAATGTGAAGGAAGAAGTGTAAGAAAAATTTAGAACATGTGTCCAACAAGTGTCCTAAATTAAAAAAATGTATTTAATTGAGAATAAGTTCGAAAAGTGTCCGAGAAGTGTCCAAAGAAGTGCCGGTGTCCAACACGGCTATCGGGGTGTCCAACACGTGTATCGGTGTGTCTAACACGGGTACGGCTTCATAATAGAAGTACACGTGCTACATAGACTGAAACCGAGGGAACAAGAAAATTGATACATGGAACAATTTCATGGCAAGTTCATGAATTCAATCTCAACATAGTTCTTAGTTCAACAAATACAGATGAGCTTAAGACTAGTGATTCGAAATCAATTACACAAATTTAGTCAACTTATAATCATAGAACCATATCTGCGACTGGCGTGGCTGCCAATTTCTGTGAAGAAATCAGCAGGATTCACAGTAGTTACCTGTTCCTCAGGGAATGAGCAAGAAAAGTAGAATGATTTCTGCCTGAAGACATCTGACGGTCTGCTACTATGGGCATCCACAGGGCAAGAATTTGGTTCCTCCCTGCAGATAGTTTTCCTCTCACCATTCTCAGCGTGTAATTGGACTGAATTCTCAGATTTAGTTGTCACTTCCACATCGCTACTATCATTTACACCAGTTCCAGATCTTTCTCTGCCTCTTCTACTCTCCAAAATCAATTCTGCTGCAGACAGTTTATCCTCAGATGCAAGACCTACTGGCATGCATGGAACTGTGGTGGAACACCTCGCCTTCTTGACGCCAGAAACATTGCAAGGTGGCTCTATATCAGAACATGCACAATCTAAGAATCAGGAAGCCAAATTGAGAAAAAGGAAAATAAGAACAAGGTTCCTGCGATGCTGCTGTCAAAAATGCCAACAGTTAAAAGGGTCCTGAACAGATTTAAACAATAAAAGCAGCATAAACCGACAGTAAAAAAAATTACAGTATGACAAGACAGAATCTAGAAGGGTCACTAGAAAGAGGCAAACATACCTTTTGAAACCAGTAGTTCTGAAGCAATTGCCTTAGGAATACAGAAAGTTCTCTTTTTGTCTGGTCACATTCTTCCAGCCAGGAGGATCTTACCACATGGATGACACCCCAAGCAGTCAAGCGCCTAACTTCTCTCTTTTCACTACTAAAGATGAAAATTGCCGGAGTGAATAACTATATTTCTGCTGCCTCTGAGGTTTATAGAAGTTTGACAAGTATTTGGCTTTAATGTGAGAATATAAATTTAGGTATGAATAAGAAATGGAGAAAACTTACTCTTCTGAAGGTTCACCTAAAATGATGTGTGTCAACTTTTCGCTCAATAACATATGTCTAGTGCCTCCACCTTTACGTATCATATTGACTAGTTTAGATTGTTCTCTTTCCTTACAACCCACTAAAAGAATTCTACAATTTGATAAATAAAGGCCGTTGTCCTCTGTTTCACAATCTTCCGCAATATGGCAATCATAGCTTGGTTCATCATCCATTTGTTCCGAAGGTGCAGTAGTGTTCTCAATGTTGATCACTTGAGCATCTGAAAAGGAAAATGCTATGTTCTGTGACAACGTAGCTTCAAGATCTTCAACAGCTGGTCGCGAGGCAGGCTGCGAAGACACATTGCTGAGTTCTTGATAGCACTGTTCTTTTGGAAAACTTTTCATAACAATGCATGATTTAGGAGGAGTTCTATCAACAGTGTACAACCCTTCATCTACACAACCTATCAATTATAGCGAAAAGTATGGTGAGTTTTGAAGTCACAAATCAGACCAAAGAAAGAGTATCAAAAAAAAAACAGCATTTGTGATGTAAAACCACCTGGATCGCAATCACCTTCAAATCGTAACCAAAATTTAAATTGCGAATAAGATAAGATTTGGGTTTCCACCCCTTGCACGGGCTTCTCACCCTAAACTCGAGAGCAGCTGAACTCAAGAATTTAACAAAGTAATTTGAGGAAAAGTTTTAATCATTCATTAATTTCAACAAAATAGTCTAGGGAGCCTTATATAGGCTTTACAAAAGAGGACTACTGGGAAATAACCGATGTGGTACTAAACGTCCACAAAAGAACAAAAATAAAAAGAACACAAATAAAGTTAAAACATCTGCTATCAACAAAGCCTGAAATAAGTCCAATCTAAAGTCATAGAAGACCAGTGTGTCGCTTCCTGAAGTATACTCGATCGAACCTGCCCCTGGGCGGTGGCATGATGTCCTCATCAATTCCCCCCGGGTGGAAAGAACTCGATCCTGTCGAGTGTGGGGGACAGAACTGCTGTCTGCTGTGATAGCGCTCCAGTCGATCAGGATCAAGATGCTGGAGGTCTTCCTCGGTAATCCAAGAATTGTCTGAATCAGGTTTTCCCGTCCACTTAATGAGATAGCGTCTCGTCCCTCCATCTCCAGTAGAGATAATCTGATCATCCAAGATAGAATCTATATGTTCTGTTGCATAGGACATTTTAGGGGGAAGTGGAGGTAGTGGGGGCTCTCAGAAAGAAGGTCTTGGCTTGGCTCATCCACAAATGGATCAGAAGGGGTATCAAAAGTACCTCGATATGGAACCAAATCCTCAACATTAAAAGTGCAACTAATGCCAAAGTCAGGTGGGAGATCCACCACATAAGCATTTGAATTGATTTTCTTGATAATCTTGAATGGCCCTGCACTCCGCGCGTGTAATTTCTTCACGGTTCCTGGTGGAAACCGTTCGGCTCGCATGCGGACCATCACATAATCTCCGATATTAAAAGATCTTAATCGGCGATGTAGATCTGCAGAAACTTTATAATCAGTATTATTTTTCATTATCTTGTCTCTGACTTCCTCATGTAATGCATGGATATGAGATGCAAATGCTGATGCGGAGTTTGATACCCTAGAATGATGATGAGCCATAGGAATTAAGTCAATGGGTTGCCTGGGCTTAAAACCGTTTACTATTTCAAAAGGACTGAGACCCATAGTCCTATTGACAGATCCGTTATATGCAAATTCAGCCATAGGCAAAATGAGATCCCAAGTTTTTAAATTTTCTCCAACTAGACACCTGAGGAGATTTCCTAGAGATCTGTTTACCACCTCGGTTTGACCATCTGTCTGTGGGTGAAAGGCGGTTGAGAATTTCAGTTTGGTGCCCATCTTATGCCAAAGTGTTTTCCAGAAATAGCTAACAAACTTAACATCCCTATCAGACACCATGGTCTTAGGTATCCCGTGCAACTTTACGATATGATCAAAGAATAAGACAGCCACTCGAGACGCATCTGAAGTCTTGGAACACGGGATGAAGTGAGCCATTTTTGAGAATCGGTCAATTACCACTAGGATAGAATCATGCTTTTTTGAGTTTTGGGCAGCCCTAGTATGAAGTCTAGGCTCACGTCTTGCCAGGGGCAATTAGGTACAGGAAGAGGAGTGTAAGGTCCGGCAATCTGCTTTTGTTGCTTGGCCAGTTGACACGTGCGACATTGGCTAACTACTTTAGAGACATCTCTTTTCAGACTCGGCCAGTAGAATCGGTGTTCAACGGCCTCAATTGTCTTGTTTTGACCGAAATGTCCGCCAGACCTCCAGCATGTAGTTCTCAAGAGAGAAAATCCCTGAAGGACGTACGGGAAATACACAACTTACGGAATCTGAAGAGATAACCGTCTTGAAGGAGAAAATCGTACATCTCACGAACAGGGCCGTCTCGTAACGTGACATAAATTTTCCCAAAATCGGGACATGATTCATACTCCTCTTTTAATTTCTCAAATCCAACCACTTCTGTGCTCATTGCCACCAAGATCGTGACACGTCGACTCAGCGCATCAGCGACCTTATTCTCGATGCCTGCTTTGTGTTTGAGAACAAAAGGTGTAATCCTGCAAGAACTCTACCCATTTGCTATGTCTCGCGTTTAATCTCTTCTGGGAGTTGAGATACCTTAACGCTTCATGATCTGAGTACAACACGAATTCCTGTGGCAACAGATAATGTCTCCAGTAGCGCAAAGCCTGTATAACCGCATAAAACTCTTTATCATATGTGGAGTAGCGTTGCCGGGTATCATTTAGTTTTTCGCTGAAATAAGCAACCGGGTGGTTTTCCTGACTCAGTACACCACCTATTGCTAGTCCCGATGCGTCACAAGTGACTTCAAAAGCTTTTGAAAAATCAGGGAGACGCATTACAGGAGCTTCCGTCATCATCTTCTTTATTTCAGCGAAAGCCTTGGAGGCAGCAGGAGTCCACTGGAACACCTCGCTCTTTAAACAGTCGGTTATAGGTGCCATAATAGCACTAAAATTCTTGATGAACCGACGGTAGAAAGTGGCTAACCCGTGAAAGCTTCTGACTTCCCTAATCGTCCGGGGTTGTGGCCACTCGGTTATTGCTTTCACTTTCTCAGGGTCTGCGAAAATCCCCTCGGAGGAAACCACAAATTCTAGGAAGATAACCCTGTCTATACAAAAAGCACACTTTTTTGGATTTGCATAAAATTTCTCAGCATGGAGTGTGCAGAGGACTTGCCTCAGATGTCCCACATGTTGCTCCTGGGTTTGGCTGTAGATCAGTATGTCATCAAAATAGACCACCACAAACTTACCGATAAATGGTCGAAACAACTGGGTCATTACTCTCATGAAGGTGCTTGGAGCATTGGACAGTCCAAAGGGCATAACCAACCATTCATATAACCCGTCTTTAGTCTTAAATGCGGTTTTCCATTCATCCCCTGGTCGGATTCTAATTTGATGGTACCCGCTCTTAAGATCAATTTTGGAGAAGATTGTGGCACCTGACATCAGATCTAGCATATCATCAAGACGGGGAATGGGAAAACGGTACTTGACGGTAATTTTATTGATTGCACGACTATCCACACACATACGCCATGTACCATCTTTCTTTGGCGCCAAAAGTGCGGGAACCGCACATGGACTCAAGCTCTCTTTGATGAACCCCTTGTCAAGTAGCTCTTCTACTTGCAGTTGCAATTCCGCATGTTCAGTTGGGTTCATTCTATAGTGGAGCAAATTTGGTAAAGTTGCTCCTGGGACTAAGTCAATAGCATGTTGAATGTCTCGCATAGGGGGCAACTCACCTGGTAGATCTTGTGGGAGGGTTTCAGAAAACTCCTCCAGAATTGATTTAATGTGCTCAGGAATCTGCTCCTCGATATCCCGGCTAGCCTCTCGAGCCACGAGAGTATAACAAGTAGAACCATCCTGCAAGGTCTTTTCAATTTGATCGTGGCTAATCAAATTCATTTCCATCTTACCTTTGCCCTTATCAACCCTTTTTTTAGGATTTATAACGTCCACTTTATCTTTTCCTTTATCAGCCTCTTTCTCTCGGGTTGGCGGCTTCGGTTGATTAGGCATAATCTTGACCTTTTTTCCGTTATGGACGAACGAACACTGGTTGGTACGTCCATGTATGGTTACGTCTAAGTCAAATAACCATGGTCGACCCAAAATGATATGACCCACATTCATGGGGAGTATGTCACACCACATCATCTGTGTATGTGGCAAACTGGATGGGAATTTGACATCTCTCCTGAACATCTATGGACGTAGCGTCGATCCATGTAACCTTGTAGGGGTTTGGATGCTTCACCGGTGTCATCCCCAAGGTGGTGTGATTAACTTTGACGCAACAGCGTTGATGCAGCTGTCACTATCCACTATTACCTTGCAGTTCTTATTGCCAATTTTTGTGCAAGTTTGAAATATGACAGTCCTTCTCCAGTCGTTGAGTGGTTCAGGCTGAGTTAAAGTACATCTAACCACTCCTAATTGGGTGCGAGCTACATCAGGAGGTAGGCTCGTAATTTCCACAGCTCTGATGCACCCATTGAATTCATACTCTTCGACAGAGGCATCTGAGTCATCATCTTGTTGGTGCACAACCTCTTCTCCATCATCTTCTCCTTCTATATCTTCAATAGGAACTTCGACAAAGAGGGTTTTGGTCTGACTCGGGCACTGACTGGCAAGGTGACCATACCCTTGACACCTGTAGCATTGGGTTCTAGGGTTGACTTTTCCTGGTTCACTTACCGTTCGCTTTTCTGATGTAAAGGGCTTTGCACCAGAAGGACCTGCTGGTTTGACGCTAGAGGAACTGGAGGCAGGTTTACTTGAGGTAGGGAGAGTTCGGTTGAAGCTTGTCTGGCCAGTAGTGGTGGTTCTAGAGTTATCCTTAAAGTTATTTCGGTTAAAATAGGATCCTCTAGACTCATCTAAGTCGGTAACTAGCTGATATGCCTGTTCTAGAGTCGTGATGCCTCGAGCAATGAGCTCTCGGCGATAGTCATCCCTAAGACCGGACCTGAACCTAGATAGGGTCTGTTCGGGAGATTCTAACTCAATAGCTCCACACCGATTCAGATATTCATCAAATTTAGCAATGTAATCAGCGGCTGATTTGTTCCCTTGAGTCCATCGATTCCATTTGTCTAACAGTTGTTGACTGAATGATGGTGGAACATACTTCATCATAAGCTTCTCTTTCATGCTTTCCCAAGTGTCCACGGGGTCTTCCCTTCTGTACCTCATCATCCTCTCTAGGTTTTCCCGGTATTGCCCAGCTTGTCCCGTTAATTTCATTACGGCCAATCGAACATTCCTTGACTCAGACATGTCATGCCAACGAAAATATCAGTCCATAGCCAACTGCCAATCTATATAAACCTGAGGGTCTAAACGCCCGTCAAAGGAAGGAGCATCGACTTTAACGCTCCTGATATACTGGGCATCAGCATCAGATGTTTGGTAAGGTGGGCCTCGCTCACGCCTGGGAGACCTACTGTCATTTCGAGAATTTTCATCCTCCCTGATTCTTCTCCTATTGGTTTCTAGCCTACCAATTCTGGTTGCTAGATCCCTACAATTGACATCAACCTGATCCCTAACTTCTTGTAGTTGTCTGTCCATGTTTTCTATCTTGTTTAGGATTATGTTAAGGGTATCATGAATGCTAGGGTCTATTGATGCTGAAGTTTTGCCTGCAGAAAAAGTTCTACCACTTCTAGTAGGCATGCAAGATCCTAACTGACCCTAAATGCGAGCTGTATATTATGCAGGAGGAGTCAGAGATTAGAGTGATGAAAGATAATACCAATTTTAAGTTACTTAGATTAACACGTGATTAAGAAACTTATAATGTGGAGACAGTGATAAAGACACGTGCTGATACAGTTAACTTCAAGATATATCAAGTGATCACAAATTCAAATTAGTTAAGTTGCACAATTAATGTTAAGTTGGGTTACCACTCAAGGTCAGAATCACACAACTCACTTATATAGTGGGCAACAGTCAATAAATTCTATCATGCGACAGATTGGAAGAACTAGCTATTTTAATTAAATGGCAGGAATAACTGACAGAATATTCAAAGTTACCTGGGAAGGCGACCGTAACTCAAACCTGAACGATACTGCTGTAGGCGCGTAGTACTGGTCGTCACGAATCCACTGCCTCGAAAACGGATCAATTCGGACTTGAAACGAGTCCTGAACGACCCTCAAAAAGTTGAATTACTGCTGGACTGGATCAGTACGGAGTCTGGATCTTGAACTGGGCCAGGTAGACTTGAACTCGGTTGGATTCAAACCCGTACTGGGTCAGAACAAAGCCTGTGCTGTTGACTGGGCCTGGTGGACTTGAATGGACCTGGGCCGGTCGGATCCAAACCCAGAGTGGGCAATTGAATGGACCTGGGCCGGTCGGATCCAAACCCAGAGTTGGGCTCTCCTATTTTAAGCCGGGGCGGATATGCCCGTACCCGTTTTCTCTCTCCCACCCGTTCTTCTCCTGCTCGAGTTGCCCTTGCTAGGGCTGAGAATTTGGCGTCGACGGCGCTGTGGCGAGGCGAAGAGGCCGTCGACGAGACCTAAGGGGAAAATCGATGACAACGGTGAGGGCACCTGACGTTGGCGACAAGATCGGACGGAAGATGGAGTGTGTCGGCGGTCTGGAGCTATCGCTGGCGATAGGAGCTTCAGTCGGAGGCGCTGGCGAGAGGAGAAGGCGTCGGAAGGCGACGAATGGGCGGTGAAGTCGAAGACAGAGGAAGAAGAGGGGGGCACGGTGTTGGAGATCTTCGATGATGATGGCTTCGATGGGGATGCTGGCGACACAGGGGGGCGGAGGAGATGGCGGCGACTGAGGAGCAGGCGAGGCTCTCCGACGAAGATACGGCAAACTGCTCTGGTCGAGGGCGATGCGATCTCGGCGCGGACAGGCGACGACTCTGAGGAGGTGACGACGAGGAATTTCCGGCGACGATCGGGTGTCGTAGAGGCTCCGGTGACGAGGGCGACCGACCAGACGGGACTGGAGATCCGCCGACAGCGTTCCGACGTGGCCTGAACAACGTCGGAGGAGGGGCAGCGATGGGGCTCCGCTGTTGTCGTCGGCGAGGGCAGTTGGCGGCGGAATTTGGTGCCGACTTGCAGAGATCGGCGGTGGAGGCTCACCCGCAGTCGACGGTTGACGAAGATGATGGCGTTGGATGGCGGTTGACTTCGTCGTGAAGCCTCAGGGAAACTGGTGGTGGTGTGCTGTCGGCAGTGGCTTCCTGGTGATGATGGCGGCGAAAGGCGTGGTTGTCGGCGGCGGCGGAGGCGCTGTGGGGGGTTGAAGACGAGTGAACAGTGTAATTTGGGATTTTCGACCGATTTTGTTTCACTGTAATTTTTTTTCTTTTTTTTTGAACAGTGAAATTTTTTTTTTGATTAGATCAGAAATACAGATCTAGGATTTGGGAGACTGGAAGAAAATTTTGAAAAAGACAATATTTGAAGGGGATTGAAAACCGGTGCTCTGATACCAAAATGATGTAAAACCACCTGGATCGCAATCACCTTCAAATCGTAACCAAAATTTAAATTGCGAATAAGATAAGATTTGGGTTTCCACCCCTTGCACGGGCTTCTCACCCTAAACTCGAGAGCAGCTGAACTCAAGAATTTAACAAAGTAATTTGAGAAAAAGTTTTAATCATTCATTAATTTCAACAAAATAGTCTAGGGGGCCTTATATAGGCTTTACAAAAGAGGACTACTGGGAAATAACCGATGTGGTACTAAACGTCCACAAAAGAATAAAAATAAAAAGAACACAAATAAAGCTAAAACATCTGCTATCAATAAAGCCTGAAACAAGTCCAATGTAAAGCCATAAAAGACCAGTGCGTCGCCTCCTGAAGTATACTCGATCGAACCTGCCCCTGAGCGGTGGCATGATGTCCTCATCAATTTGGAAGTCAACTGAAACAACACTCACATATGTGCGCACTTACCCTACATCTAGATAAACGTATCAATTACAGTGTGAATCTAATCATAAATGGGACCCAAAAAATAGGACCTAATAAAAAGCACTTGGAAGTCAACTGAAAGAACACACACGCACGCATAGAATGCATCAACGTTACACGCACCATAGAAAATGAAAAGGAAAAGAAACAAGAGACTGCAACCACACAAAACATACATGCCTACATATTACAGGCAGAAAAACCGGAAAAAAAGGAAGAAGAAATGAGAGACTGCTAGCATACCTCTTTTAGCAATAGATTGATCAACCCATTTGCGGTTAACAATATGAATATGACCCCATCTTTGTGCAACAACGTACTTGTCACCGACAGGAGCGTATGGATTGTCAAGGATAAAGTTCATAGACTTACATTGTAGTTGCCACTAGAGAAGTTGTGAAATGAGAAAACAGCAATGACTGCAGTAAATTCTAACAAAGAAAGCTTTAAATAATTACGATCAGCAACATCTTGCAATGAACTAATGAATAGTAGAAATCATATCTTTTAATGAGCATGATAGAGTCTACCAGCTAAATTCTAACAAAGATTTGGCTGACCATTCTTCCTCCACAATGCTTCGTATCCTATTGAGCTCAACCCCTTTGTTATTTCACATGGCATCTTTCATCTTTATTTCTCCTCTCCCTTGCCTCTTCCATTTCCAATTGCCACACCCACTCCAGCATCAAGATACAAACAAAAGCTTTGTGAATATGTTGCCATGACATGAGTTCTTGAGTTACAGAAACCGCATGAAGAATTGATTTGAATGCATAAATCGTAAGATTTCCACCTGATTATTGATTTGTCATAAGCAAATGAAAAGTCTAAAATTAGATCCCAAAGAGAATTGAACCGATAAAAGAGGCAACTGCAAAATCTAGGATAGGACCCATTAAGGACCATAAATCTGAAGTTGAAGATCTACTCCTTTATTGATTCTTCTGACACAGATGTTTAGCATGGTTACTTGATGCATCCATCATGGTCAGTCATGGAGACATCTAAGTTTTCTTTGTTACACAAACGAGGCCCCTCTTCTTTTTCTCTCTTTATTTTTGGAGGAAATAAAAAAGGACATTTTGTTAACAAAGGCCTGTTAGTAGTTCTTGACCACTAGTCTACTAAAAAGTTAAGGGTGCAAAAGCATGGCTAGAAAGTGATCGGTTGCGGAAAGGATAGAATTGGAAAGTTAAAAGAATAGGAATGAAGATAGGGGGAAGAAACAAAAAGGAGAAGAACAAGACAAAACAAATCAAAAGCAATAGGAGAGGGGAAAGGAGAAGACAGTATGGATCCTTTGTCCTGGTTCCTCTGTTGCAGACTACACCCATTTTCCCTTTGCTTGACTTTCCAAGTTAGCAAGAATGTACATATATACATAGTTATTAAGGACACTTAACATTTAGATCCAATGGCCGAGAAAATGGGAGAGGAGATCATATATGTGTGTGTGTCTGTGTGTGTGGGACCATTCCGGTGAGAACCGGTTCTCACCGGAGTTTCGTGCGAACTCCACGACCGGCCACTCATAGATGATCCGAACCATTCATCTTAATCTACATACTCTAATTAGGCTACCAATGAAAAATCACGTGATTCCGAGCCTTTTTACTCATGCATTAAGCGGTTCCCAAAAAAATTATATTAGGCGTAGAATAAAAATGTCATTTGATGCATGAGTAAAAAAGTTCGGAATTGCGTGATTTTTTATTGGTAGACTAATTAGAGTATGCATATTAGGATGAACGGTTTGGATCATCCATAGGGTGGCCTGTCGTGGACTTTGCACGAAGCTCTGCTCAGAACCTGTTCTCACTCGAATATTTTCATACACACACACTTGTGTCATTCCGGAATGATTCGGGGTCGTGTCATTCCCACTCAATTACAACCTTACAACATCCGAATGCAAGATCCACTCTGTTAAAGTTGATCTACATTATTTCAAGCAATTAAAAACTAAAAATCATGTATTTTGAATACTTTTAGGTCATCCATCAAGTAGGTGCAAAATGGACAGCTGAAATATGAGTTGGTTAATTTAACTGTGTAGAATATTTGAAATCTAACAAAAATTGGTGTGTGAGGGTTTTTAAGTGTTTAGATCATGATGAAATGGTCGGATCGAAAATTTGTATGTCTAAGCAATATGTTATTTTTAGCCGTCCATTTTGCGCCTACTTGATAGACGGGCAAAAGATATTCAAAATACATGATTTTTTATTTTAGTTACTTGAAGTAATGTAGATCAACTTCGTCGGAATGGATCTTGCATTCGGATGTCGTAGGGTTGTATTTGAGTGGGAAAGATTCGGCCTCGAATCCTTCCGGAATGACACAAGTCTATCTCTCTCTATCTATCTATGTATATTTATATATATAGTTGGCATGAACTCACCTCCCATGCTGGCTCAATCTGCGGATGCCAAAAGTGAAAATTAGAGCACCAAGTGTTAGGCAGTGGCAGTCTATTACATTTGCCCTAAAAGAGAAGATCAAGGTGTCACCTGCAAAAAGGTGTGTAACAAGCAAGCACCTCCTAAGAACCTGAATACACACACACATGCATGCATATATATATATATATATATATATATATATATATATATATATATATATATATATATATATATATATATATATAACACACACACACACAGATATATATGTATGTGTATGTATATATACATGTGTGTGTGTGAATTTATATTTATATGTATCTACACAGACGTGCGTGCACGTAATGTCAGACCACCTTCTGACGGCGATATGTCATATTTGGTTCTGTAGGGAACCAAATCAACCATATAAGAAATGGTATACAGCTCTGGATGAGTAAAAAAAGGAGAAAACAAACTGTAAAATTCAGTGTGGTAGTAGCAATACTAGCAAATATATAGAGGATCATTGATCTTTCCAAACCACATCTTGCTGATCTACTGCAGCATCACGTGGCCTCTTCAAATTGATAAAGGATATATAGTCATTAAATTTTAAACCGGGATATGATTACTGTGATAAAGGATATATCTGAAACTAAATGAGTACACTTCTTGGTGAGATCAGCAGAGTAGCTGCCACCATTCTGTATGATCAGCTTTTCTATCTCCTTCCGCTCATCTGTGCAAAAATCAACATCTTATCACTCTTATGTAAAAGGTTACAACTAACATTGTGATAGTTTGGAACGGGCCTGATGTCCGCTAGGCAATAATAGCCAGCAATATCAACCTAGTTCACATGAGGAGACTGGAAAAGAAGAATTAACTTAAAATCAAGCACCTTTTCAGAAGAAATTAACATAAAGTCAAACATCTTTTCAATTTTTAATGAACTGCATCTCACCTATCAAAGATGTCACTGATCAATCCAATCCACCCATCAATTACTTTTTCAAGATATCATTACTAATTATGCGGCAGTAGCTACTGTTGTTAACAGTGGATACTAAATACTAATAGGGACCAATGGAAAATAGTTGTCATTTCCAGGTATACAGGAAGATAGATCATTCAATGCAATATTGCCTACCTGGAGAAATTCTAGTTACACAGACTGTCAGGCCAGTAAAAGGAAGAATTCTGAAAGGCTCCTGAGGCACCACACGATGCTCGGACCAACATTGAAATAACCAGTTCAGGTTGACAATAGGTTTCTTGAGAACATTTAAAGCATACTGCACAAAATCCAAATTATTCAATATTAATTAATTAAGAGACAATAATTATAAGCATGGTCATATCTCCAATCCAAAGTAAAGAAAACGAATGTAAATGTGCAGAAACAAATACCAGGAATAACCAAGCAGTAACTCTTAGAAGCATGCATTAAAAGAAGTTCACGAGTATACTGAAAACCACTATATCATAATACACAAAACAAATGCCTGAGAATAGCAAGCAGCACTGTACATCAGGAAATTAGAGTGATTCGGGAGATAATAAGTACCAAAGGCTTCTGTACCTTCAGACATGAAAGCCCACTCCCATGTTTATTTATTCGGATGGGTGTTTTGATAAAGGATGTCTCTAAGTCGAGCCAAACAGTCCCTACTAACAGAATATTTATTCCAATATAAGCCTGCAGGGGCCCTCTCATCCTCTGTTACAGGAACAAAGTACCTAACATTTTACTGTTCGACCTTCATTAGCTAAGATGTAGATATTGGTCCCTAGTTTGTTTCCTTTTCAGCATTTCCTTTTATGTTATTCCTCCAGGAATTTTTGCTTCAGAAAATTGATTGCCTTTTTTTCTTTATTAAAAAAAAGAAGAAGAAGTAGAAGTAGAAACAGTTATCGCCTCTTTAAGGATTCCAGAGGTTTCTTTGGACTGCCTTCGAACATCATCAAGTCCAGAGTCCAGACAGCTTGTCTCTAATGATGCCCAAATTTTGAATCGAAGTTTGAGCAAGCTGTGCCTGTCTCTTATTTTATAAACTTTGTTCTACATCACATGCCTTTGTAGCTATGTTTATCGAGATTTTAAGGATAATTCAGTGATTCCGTTGGGCACAAACTGATCTAATATTGCCAATGGGAAAAGACATCATGAGTATGCAGATTAGAGAGAAGGATTCACGCCTTTAATTCTCCTTCTTAGATTAGACAAATGATATATATGTGCATGAGTGTGTGTCTGGTATGTGTTTATGTATACATGATGTAATCCAGAATAGACTTAAATTTATATGGATTAGGACATGCATGATCCAGTCTTTTCTGGATGTAATCAGGTGTTTCATAATAGTCTACTACTTTCCAAATTTGTATACATATTTTAAACCAAAAGATACCTCATGTACATTTTTAGCAAAATGATAATAAATTGATCTTGGGTTGGGTTATTTCCATCTGCATCCCTACTGCAAGGCTATACTGCTTGGAAAGTCAGCAAAACTGATCTTCGATTTTAACTCATAAAATATAAGGTTTAACATAAATGCTGTCAGTAGTCAATAAATATGAATCTATCAACAATTAACATTCAGTTCCTACTAAATAGCCAAGGGAAATGACATAATATGGCAAGACAAAAACATGATGCAAAGAGAAATATTCAGTGTAAACCAAATAATGGCGCATAAAAATAAAAATATATTTCTGTGAATTGATCAACATACTTTATATTTAGCAGCCAACACATCCTTTACAATGACAAAGTTGACATCCAGGGAGGCCTTTGTCTGAAGTATACCACCCATACCAGCCACCAGCTTTCCAATTATAGCCTGTAAAGAACAAATGAATAACATAAACAGTCAGTAGCGCGCGCAGATAACAGTTTTATGAAATAGCATCTTCCAATGCAATTGATGGAATGATGCAAAGAACAAATATGGCCTTTTTGTTAATTGTACTAGCATATATTATGTGTTGGACGTTATGAACATATTATGTGTGTGATACATCGAGAGCAGCAGCAACAAACTAAACCTTATTCCTCATCGTGGGGTGGCTATCAAACACAAAAATGAAAAAAATAAAAAAGAGCCTGCATTTAGCTGTCAACCTATCAACTGTCAATATGAAACAACCGCGTGTGAAAAAAACCCTTCATTCCCTACCAATTGCACGCAAATTACATAAAGAGCCAGTTTTTGAAAAGGGATGAGACGGAAGGCTTAGCCAGACCTCTCACATAATTTAGAAGGTCAGAATCACATTTTAAAAGTAGTAGTCTACAGTTCTCACAGATATTTCAGGTGAAAGGGTTAAAAAAAAAAAAAAAGCATGTGGTCACCATTATATTGAAAGCTAGCTATGCGTGTACGTCATGATGTTCAACTTTGAAAACAACTAATTTTCAGGTTAAATTATTTTCTCTAGTATGGTTATTGCAGTCATTAGTTCCCCCTTTTCTTATCCTCAAAATAAGTTACTCACCATATACCACTTTCTCGTTTATACATGCATGGCGTGTGTAGAAATCTGGTTTATGCATCTCTCTCTCTGAAAATATTATAATGTTTCACATATCCCATAAAGTCTGGGTTAAATCAGCACTTTTAAATCCTCTCCCCAAAAAACATAAAAAATAAATAAACAATAAAATAATAAAATAAACATTTTCCCATGACTGCAAGCTATCCGCCAGAGAGGCACAAGCATGAACACAAAACTATAGTAGATGTGAGTTATATCTATTAGCGTTTCTATTGGTGTAACTGACATGAAACATGTATAGAGCGGAAGCAATAAATAAATTAACTAAAAGATACGCTTCACCAACAAGAAAAATCGTTGGTAAGAATTGAATTAAAACAGATAATATTAAGTTATGCTATGTTGATCATACAAGTGTTTATTAATTTTAATGTTCAAAAAACTAATTAGAAACTTTTGTTTATGCAGGAAATAAATTCATTACGCAACAAAGAAGTCAAGCAATCACAACGAAGAAACAGAATCACTCACTTTTAATGTGGACATAAGATCAGAATAGATAACAGACTGATGATGTATATCTAAACTTATAATTAAAGAGTTGATGTAATAAAAAAAATACCTGAGATGATTGTAAATTTGATCTTAACTTGCTTGTTGATTGTTAGTTGATTTCTGATCTCATGCGGCTGAGAACAGGTATAGTCGACGAAAACAGTGTTGTCAATGAGTCGAGACGCTTATGCAGACGAGACCGAAGTTGATGGATGCGTGACAAGGGGGAGAGAAATTTGGCGACAGATTATTCGATGGAGATTTATTTGAGAGGAAGAAATTTGAAAGGAAGATAGAGAGAAAATAGAAATAGATAAATCAATTAGAGGATCTCACTACTAATTGAGTCTGATTAGGGTATCCCGCCACTAACAGAATTTAGGATCGAGAAATTCAATAATCAAACTCAATTTTAGAATGAAGAAAAACTTTCATTGATTGTTCATTAAAAAAGTGAATACATGGGGCATATATATAAACTACAAAATTGTATCTCCTACTTCTATTTGGATTACATAATCCTACTCCTTAAATAAATCAAAAGTCTAAAAAAAAGAGAAAATACATTAAAAATATAGTAATCCTATTACAAATCATATTACTAAAAATAAAAATACTAGAAATAGAAACTAGAACTCCTAATATTACTCTGATTTTATAACTCCTTCTAGAGCCAAATTGTCATAAAAATTTTGGACCTCCTTCGATACACTTTTCATGTTTTTGAATTGGGCTTTGAATTGGGCTTTGGCTTCACGATATCCGTATTATTCTCTCCGTGTTAGAAAGAACTTGACTCTATTGAGTTTGAGAAAGAAGAACTCTCATACTGCTCCAATATGTCAGGATTAATATTTTGAAACTCACTTCGATCTATCCACGAATCATATGTTGGTAGTTTTTCTTTCCATCGAACCAAATACTTACGAGTCCCACCATGTTTGGTGGTGATAATTTCATCATCCACAATTTTATCAATCTGATCCACTATATTGTATTAGGTAATATCTCTGAAAGTAGTGAAAGGAAATGTCTCTCAGAAATAGGCTCAAGGGATGGCTTATCATCTAATGGGTTGTCAGAGTTAAAATCAGCACCCCTGTAATACACTAGATCTTCAATATTGAATATAAAACTGATACCAAAATCTTGAAGTAGATCGATAGCATAAGCATTGTCGTTTAGCTTCTTTAAAATCTGAAATGGATCAGGACTACGAGCATATAGTTTCTTAACAGTTCCTAGTAGAAGCAGTTCCGGACGAATCTGTACCATCACATAATCACCAACATTAAATGTTCTAAGTCTTTTTCTTACGTCGGCTCGTAGCTTGTAGTTAGTGTTACTTTGAACAATTTTATCCATAACTTTCTTGTGTAAGTCATGTACATGTGATGCAAATGATGATGCAGAATCTGATACTCTAATATAATCAAACATAGGAATAAGGTCTATAGGCTGTCTGGGTCTAAAACCATAAACAATTTCATGCGATGATTTGCATGTAGTCCTATTCATAGTTGTATTATATGCAAACTCTGCAGTTGCTAGTTTAAGATCCCAACTTCCCGTATGTTCACCAACTAGCGTGTGTAACAAGTTTCCTAGACTCCTATTGACAACTTCGCTTTGACCATCGGTCTGGGGATGAAAAGCAGTGGAGAATTTCAATTTCGTGCCTAACATGTGTCAACGTGTTTTCTAAAAGTAACTCGTGAATTTCACTTCTTTATTAGACACAATAATCTTAGACAAATCATGCAATTTGACGACACCATCAAAAAAGATTTTAGCAACTCTAAAAGTATCTGCAGTTCGAAAATAAGGAAGAAAATGGACCATTTTGGAGAAACGGTCCACGATAACTAAAACAGAATCTGTTTTCTCCAAGTTTTCAGTAAACCTAACACGAACTCCATACTCACATCTTTCCAAGGACAATTCGGGACGAGAAGTGGGTGTCCAAACCAGTATTTTATTTTTGTTATTTACCTAGTTGACAGATGTGACATCTACCAACATGTTTAGCAATATCCCGTTTCAAATTAGGCTAATAGAACCTATACTCGATGGCTTCTATGGTCTTCTCATTTCCAAAGTGTCCATCTAGACCATTGGCATGCAATTCTCAAACAAGAAATTCTCTAAAAGAGGTTCTTGGAATGCATAACTTACGGCCTGTAAACAAAGATCCATCATGCAGAACAAATTCATCAACTTCTCTTGTAGTTTCATCTTTTAGTTTCGCATATATCTCGTGAAAATCAGGACATGACTCATACTCAGTTTTTAATCTCTCAAAACTATTAACTGCAGTTAACATCTTAGTCAAAATGAACACTCGACGACTGAGAGCGTTGGCAGTTTTATTTTCAACTCCCGCTTTGTGATGTAGGATGAATGTGTACTCCTGTAAGAACTCAATCTAACGACCATATCTAGTATTCAATTTCTTTTGAGAGTATATGTATTTCAAAGCCTCACGGTCAGAAAAAGAACGAATTCTTGCGGTAGCAAATAATATCACCAATAACGAAGTACTTGAATTACCGCATAGAACTCCTTATCGTAAGTAGAGTATTTTTACTTGGCGTCATTCAGTTTCCACTAAAGTAAGCAACTGGATGCCCTTCTTGAGGTAAGACTCCTCCTATACCTATGCCGGATGCATCACATGCTACTTCAAAAATCTTAGAAAAATCAGGGAGACATAATTGGGGCATTGATCACTCTTGTCTTAATCTCGACAAACGCTTTAGCAGCAGCGTTAGACCATGCAAACTCATTTTTCTTTAGATAGTCCGTAATCGAGGCCATGACAGTGTTGAACCCTTTTATAAACCATCGATAAAAGGTAGCAAGTCTGTGAAAACTTCTCACCTCACGGATGGTCTTTGGTTCCAGCCATTTCTCAATGGCTCTCACTCTTTCGGGATCTGTAGAAACTCCGTTCGAAGAAACGACAAAGCCTATAAAGTGGACTTGTGTAGCAAGAAACACACTTTTTCGGGTTAACATACAATTCTTTCTCAACACAGTATAAACTTGACGTAAGTGGTTTAAATGTTGCTCACGAGAGTGGCAATAAATGAGGATATCATCAAAATAAACTACAAGAAATTTTCCTATAAAGGGTCATAATACTTGAACCATCACTCGCATAAATGTACTCGGAGCGTTGGTCAATTCAAAAGGCATAACCATCCATTCATATAGTCCATCTTTCGTCTTGAAAGCGGTCTTCCATTCATCTCCCGGACGAATGCAGATTTAGTGATAACCACTCTTAAAATCTATTTTAGAAAAGATTGTAACGCTAGACATCATATCCAGTATATCATCCACCTCGGAATGAGAAAGCGATACTTGATTGTGATCTTGTTAATCGCTCTACTACCCACGCACATACACCATGATCCATCTTTCTTCGGCGTTAATAATGCAGGGACCGCACATAGGCTCATACTTTCTCTAATGAAGCCCTTGTCTACCAATTCATCGACTTACCTCTTGAGCTCAGCATGCTCTGTTGGTTCATTCGGTAATGTGGCGAGTTTGGTAGACTTGATTCGGATACTAGATCGATAGCATGTTAGATGTCATGCATCAGTGGTAACCTCTTCAGAAGGTCTTCAGAGAAGACATCACTAAACTCCTCAATCACGGGAGTGACTTCTGGAGGAATAGTGCTATTCAGTGTTTTAACCACTTCTCTAACAACAGGATCATGAATGGGGCACAGTTCTTAAGTTCTTGTTCAAGTTATGTTGCACTGATCAAAGTAACTCCTTTCGACTTCTTTGATGCATTAAGTTTAGGTTTTTTTAGTTATAGGTCGGTAAGGAATCAATTTAATCTTCTTACCCTCATGCTCAAATTGACATGTGTTCAATCGACCATGAATGATAATATCATTGTCGTAGAGCCATGGTCGTCCTAATATGATTTGACCTACATCCATTGTAACCACATCACACCATATCTTGTCTTTATGAACATCAAACTCAATTGGGACAAGAAATTGTTGTTTCACATCTAGGGCACGGTTCAAAGACTCGGCCGAGTCGGAGACGAGTCGGCCGAGTCATATCCGTCTCTGCCCGCTCCGAGACGAGTCCGAGTCACGAGTAGGTCGACTCAACTCAGAGGAGACCGACTCGGCCGAGAATCGGAGTTGACTCGGTCGACTCGGCATTATGATGATGATTTTGTGTCTCATCGCAATTCAATGTGAAAATAACTACATTAACATGTATTTATGAATATAGTTTGTGTAATTTACTATATTGTGCATGTATTTTGATATGCTTCTACCGACGACGCGTGTATTTATACTTTCGCTTTATGTTTAGTATGCTAGGTGATATATTTTGGACATGTGATACATAAATGTGGATGTCTACATTGTTGGCCCAAAGGCCCATCACTCTAGTTTTGATGATGATTAACTCATGTAGTTATATTACTAATGATCTAATGTTTAATTAGTGACAGATTCTTTGATCAAGATCTTAGTAGGTGCATAGCTTCAACAAAAGATTCAAAGTCAAGATTTGGAGCTAGCACGGAGTTTGGACCAAATCAAGAAGATGAGAAGCCTTCAAGTGAAGACTTCAAGAAGATGAAGACTTGTGTCTAGGTATAAGATTTTGTTTTTGTTTTAGTTAAAAATGTAAAGGATAGAATAGTGGTGGATTGCTCAAGTACATATACACACACACTCTTAGAATTGTTTTCATAAAAGATTTTTAGTTTAGAAAAGATTTTTCTTTGTGACAAAATACTATTTGGTTTTTGATATTCATGTTTACATCTTTCAACCAAAACCAAGTTTATGCTTATTGTCAAAAACATAGATATTTCATCTTGATTGTGTAGTGGATCATATCCATACACACTATGCTTTAAAAGTATATCTTGTTTTTGTATTTGATGAAGATTTGGAAAAACATGTTTTGGAAAAATATTGTTTTGGAAAAACAGTTTTTATCATGAGCCAAATATTTCCAAGTTACAAAAATAGTCCAATCTTTTATAACATGCCTTGATTTTGTGCAAGCATGTTTGTATATCTAAGTATATTGGTTAAACTATTTTTGTAGAAATTCTTTGTATTTTATGGGATTTTATGTGAACCAAAAGACTTAGTTTTAAATCTCAGAATAACTGTTTTCAGGCTTCAGCTAGTCGACTTACTACCTTGCTAGTCGACTAACTCTGAAGTCGGTCGACAGGATCGGCCGACCGACATGCACGACGTGCACGCCTTGACCTGGCAGATGGCCGGTCGACCGACCGAGTCGACCGGAACTGAGAGCAGTGCTCTCTGTTCTTTTGGGTCGACCGGGCGGTCAACCGGAGGCTCCAACGGTCGGATTCTTGACCGTTGGCGGTCGACCGGACGGTCGACCGACAGGTCTGACAGACCCCAACGGCTAGTTTTTGACAGCCTATAAATTTGGGGGTTTGGTCATTGTTTTTCACTAAGATTTTAGGAGAGCTTTGAGCCAGTTTTTCTTATACTCTTAAAAGAGTTTTCTCCACAAATTTGAGAGCTAATATTTTCAATCAAAAGGAAAGATTTTATCAAGAGTGTTTAAGTGATTTCCTTGAGTTTTTCACCATAGTTCTTTCCTTACTTTCTCACAATCACTTGAGCTATCCATTGCCTTATCTATCCATAGGATTGTGTTGTGAGAGTTTGTAATTGGTGATCAAAGTGTTTTAGATCACCAAGAGATTTCTTCTTTGTTCTTTGAGGAGGCGGACAAGTGTGTTCGCGGTGGTTTAGAGTTCTTATGTGAACTCGGTGGTTTGAGGTGCGGCCTCGGCGAGCTAGTGAGCTTGCGTGTGTACGGGACTAGAGAGTCCGAGGGCTTGTAAGTGTTGCGGCACCGGGGAGAGATCCATTGGGATCTTGCATAGTGGAAATCCTTCGTGTGTCGAAGGCGGGGATGTAGAGCAAGGGTGCTCGAACCTCGAAACAAACCCTTTGTGTTTGCGATTGCCATTTCTCTTTCTATCTCCTTGTTTATATCTTGCATTACTTATCTTGTCTTTACCTTTATATGCATGATATATTCCTTGTGCTCATATTGATATATTGCTTGGGATTATTGACTAACACTTGTATTCAACCAAGAGAGCCATTGCGGCACCTCAACCCTTATTTACGGGGAATCTAGAGGAGTTTGTCCAGAGCCCTTCACGGGGAATTCGGCAACACTCTTGTGTTATACGTGGTGTTTAGTGTAAAAGTTTTATTTGGTCATAATTAGTTTTAGCTTCCGCATTATTTGGCATTAAGTGGCCATTAGATTAGCCATCACCTATTCACCCCCCCTCTAGGTGAACTTACATACATTTTTTAAGATTTGTCGTGATTTTTTCAGAATTATTTGAGCTTTCTATGTAGCGTTTTGCGCGTATCGCCCGATACCGATCCGAGTCGCCGAGACCGATCCGTCTCAGTGCCCGCCGAGTCGGCGGCCGAGACCGCGACTGTGAACCATGATCTAGGGCCATTGAGTTGATCCATGACACCTTATATGGATGAGGATGAGGTTCAGCCTTCCATCCAACCTTCTCAATCATTTTGAACGATATTACATTAACACAACTTTCACTATCCACTATAACTTTCCAATTCTTGTCTTCAATTTTAATGAATGTGTGAAAGATAGCAGTTCTTCTCCAATCATCCTTCTCTTGTGAGAACGCACACCGGATGACAGATATGTAATTTGAAGATGCGAGTTGAATATAATTACATTCAGCATCAAAACCTTCTTGGTCATAATCGGAATCGTCTACATTTATGCCTGGATGATATGTAACTTCCCCGTCATCAGACTCGAGAGCTTGTGTGGGAACTCTGTTAACAAAGCTGATCTTCATTTCATTAAGACAGTTAGTAGCAATGTGACCGCAACCTTGACATCAGTATTGGGTTCACTAACTTTTTCACGCAAGTATAGAGACCATTATGGGTTAACATGCAATGTATGAGTTCTAATATGAATGCAAATCTATACTATATTTTTATTTTGTTTTGCATTTTGAAATTTTTATTTGGTTTTCAAAAAATCTGTTTCCTAGAATTATCGAGTAAGTCAAACCCAATTTTACCAGTCTAATTGCCAGGTCGGCGCAACTCAGGTGGGAGGTTTTTCGCACTTGGCGTTTCTTAATTACAGAATGACTTTGAGTACCCTTTCTTGATTAGACACCAATTGTATAGAATTTCAGGAAAAGACTTACCTTTCAAGGTTTCCTAATTTACACTAATTTTTTTGGTTTTGAATAAAATCTAACTAGAAGAAAGAAAGCAAATAAACGTGACTAATATGCAAATCCTACATAATTGTGCGCTAATACCAAGATGGTGTGAAATGTGTATGGAGCAGAAGCAACAGACAAAATAACTCAAAGATATACTACACCAACAAGAAAGATCGTTGGTAGGAATTGAATTGAAACAGATAATATTAAGTTATGCTATGTTGATTATGCAAATGTGTATCAATTTCAATATTTAAAGAACTAATTAGAAACTTTTTTTAGCAGGAAATCAAGTTCTATACGCAATAAAGAAGTCAAACAATCACAATGGAGAAACAGAATCACTCACTCACTTTTAATATGGACAAAAGATCAAAATAGATAACGGACTGGGTGATGCTTATCTAGACTTGTAATTAAAGAATTGATGTAATAAAAAATCTGGGATGATTGTAAATTTGATCTTAAGCTGATTGTTGGTTGATCTTTGAAGTTTGAACTCACGCAGCTGAGAACAGGTACTGTAACACCCCGTTCCGAAATATGTACTTAAATACGTACTCATAATTTTCGATTTACTTTCTATATTTGTTTTTATTTTATGATTATTTATGTGATTATTATGCAATGGATCCGAATTTGTGGACTCGGAGTCCGCCCTGTCTGAACCGGGGACCCTATCCTAGTGTATTGTTCAATTTGGTCTTTCCGATAGCCAGATTTGATCGGCTTCAGTTTCAAACCTCGTTTTCTGATATTTTATATTTTCATAATTTTCTAGAATTTTTCTAAATTAAATTGCAAAATCTTCAAAACTGGTATCGACCGGTGCCACCGATCGATTCTTGAATTTTTAATTTATAAACGAGTTGAATTTCTAAAAACTGCTTTCACATATTTTTTAGATCATATTTTCTATCTCAATGCATTTTAGAATTTTTTCTGAATTTATCAAATTCCACCAGATTTGGTGTCGGCCAGTATCACTGATCGATTCCAGGATTTTTAATTTACAAACAGAGTTGAATTCTAAAATCCGATTTCACCTTATTTCTTAGAATTACATTTTCTAACTTAATGCATTTTTAGATATTTTCAGAATTTATCAAAGTTTGACCGGTTTTGGTGTCGACCGGTATTGCCAGTAGATTCCAAGATTTTTAATTTGAAAATAAGATTTTATTTTTAAAAATCGATTTCATATTATTCCTCAGGGTGATGATTTCTACTTCTCAGTATTTTTGGAGATTTTTCTGAAACAGTCGATATTTCCTTACATTATTATATTATCATTTTTTGAATCTTTTCATTTCTTTCTTCCTTTTTTTTCTTTTTCTTTTCCCCCACTCCACCAACCAACCCACACCCCTTCATTCAATACCCTCCCATCCATCACTCCTTTTCAATCTCTCTCCTTCTTTTTTCTTTTCTTTTCTTTTTTCTTTTCCTTTTTCCCTTCTCTTCTTTTCTTTCTTCTCTTTCCTTTTCCCTTCTCCTTCCTTTCTTCTTCCCCTGGCACCCGACGACAGCCCCCTCCCCTCCTCATCCTCCTCCCAAATTCTCTCTTTCACAATTTCTATCTCTCTTCAAAATTCTTACTCCCTATCTCCTCTCCTCCTCACTATCAATTTCCCACTCTCCTTTCTCTTTCATCCTTGATCGGTGCAACCACCACTTCCACCACGCCGGTGACCTTCACCACCACCCGAGCTCCTACCCCGGCGATCGCTCCTCCTTCGGCCAGGACCACCACCACCACCCCCATCATCCATCTTCTTCTCCTCTTTTTAATCACAAACAACCTCACCCTTAACATCCTCCTTCCTCCTCCTTGGGGTGGCGTCGACCACCCCAGGCCTCCGGCGTCGGCCGGTGCCGCTCCTCTCAGGGCTAGCTGGTCACGCGGCCGCAGCCAGGGAGCCACAGCCAGGGCCTCTAGCCCTAACTGCGTGGGCAGCAGGGGGCAACAGCCCCCCTTCTTTTCCCTCCTCTCTTCTCTCTCCTGCTCTCATATTTCTCTCTCTACATTCTCTCTCTCACTCCGTTTCTCTCCCTCTCTCCAGATTCTCTCTCACTCCGTTTCTCTCTCTCCACTTTCTCTCTCCTATTCTTTCTCTCTAGCTATCTCTTTCTCTCTAGAGCTTTCTCTCTAGTCCTCTTTCTCTCTAACTCTTTCTCTCTCTTCTCTCTCTTCTCTCTTATTTTCGTTTTATATATATATTTTTTAATATAGTATAGCGTGTGCGCGAGTTTTTAGAGTTCTAAGGGCGTGTTTGTTTCGCCGCAAAACGCAAGTCGTAAAACTTCTTTTTCATTTTCCGTTTGTTTCGCTGAAAAACAAGTTGCAAAATGCAACTCTTCTTTTCCCACTTGCAGTTGCTACAGTTAAATTTGTGGTCATGTAAATCTAGTTTTTACACTCATATTTTCCCACTTGCAGTTGCTACAGTTAATTTTGTGGGCATGTAACTCTCACTTGTAGTACACTTACAGTTCAAAACAGTTACTTGATAATCAATATATAATTTAATATTATTAAATATTTAATATTTTAAATAGTGTTCAATTTCTTATTTAATTATTTTATATTTTTAATCTTTAATTATTTTTATTGTTTTTAATATTGTTTTAATATTTAATATTTTACTATTTTAATTTAATATTTTTATTTAATATTTTATTTAATACTTTATTATTTTATTAATACTTATTCCATTTTTTATTATTTTATTTAGAGTTAATATTTTATTAATATAACAATATTATACTTTAATATAAAATTACTATATATTTAATTATTTATTTTTTAATATAAAAAATTACTTTATTAATACCATAATATATTTTATTATTATATTAATATTTTATTATGTTAATATTGTAATAATAATTCAGTATAATAATACTATAATGATAATTTAGTATTAAATTATAATTATATTTTACTTTGTTAATTTTATATTTCTATAATATTACAATAATATTATAATAAAATTTATATTATAATAAATTCAAGTATTTTTAATATTATAATATTATAACTATATTTTATTTTTGTAAGATTTTTTAATATTTATATTTTATTAGTATTCTTAAAATTTTATTAATGTTCTTTAGATTTTCTTAAAATTTTATATTATTTATTTAGTTAATATTTTAGTAATATTTTACTATTTATACTAATATTTTATTAATATTATTGTTATAAATAAAATATTAAGATTATTAATTTTTATCTCAAATTTATTAATACAATTTAATTTGCAATATTAGATTTAATTTAATAGTATTTATAATATTTAAATCACTGCTACAGTTAATTTTGTGGTCAACTTTTCCACTTACACTTTTACATTACCAACCAAATACCATAAAATACAATATACTTTACCATTTATACTTTCACTTTATCAACCAAACACCGTAAAACACAATATACTTTTCCATTTACACTTCACTTTATCAACCAAAAACCGTAAAACGCAATATATTTTCTCTGCTATAATTCACTTTTTCCATTCTCATTTTACGACTTACGACTTGCGAAGTTTTGCAACGAAACAAACAGGCCCTAAGATTTACAATGTTTTCAGAGATTAGGCGAGTGTTCTCGCCTCTTGTATCCGGGTACCCCGCTTCGACGAGCATAATTGTGATAATGAATTTATATCGGTTGATTTGTATTTGTATTTAATGGACTCGTGTAAATGTACAGGTCCATGGTATTTGCATCGGTGTGTGTATCGATATTCTATGGACATGTGTTTGCACCTGTGACGAATTCTTGTATTAGTGTAATTTACTTCTGTACCTATACCATGCATGTGATGTATTCTTTTTATTGCTTTATACCATGCGGGGCCGACCATTCGTGGTCATTTAGCCTCCATGCTCTCTGCTCAGCCTCAGGGCCCCATCAGCCTCCAGGCTTTCTATACCCAACTCTCGGGTTGCGTTTAGCCTCCAGGCTCTCTACTCGACCTCCGACTCCCATCAGCCTCTGGGCCCCCATCAGCCTCCACAGTAGTCTAGTCATTATCACGTTTATATGTGCGCTTACGTGGTACTAACATCTCCTGCAGGTAATATACCCAACCTCTGGGCTGCGTTCAGCCTCCTATACCCAACTCGCGGGTTGCGTTTAACCTTCGGGCTCTCAAACTCCGCCTGGTAAGCAAGCCTAGTGCTCAGCGCTCTATCGCTAACTCCGTCCGAGTATAGTTCGCCACGAGCGATTGCTGTACGCTATCGTGGCTTCGCCGCGAGCGGTAACTACACCGGGCGTGATAGCGTTTAGCGTTGTGCGCTAACCTCACTCCAGCTTGTTTAGCTTCGCTTGAATATACGCTTGCTTGCATGCCCGTTTGTCTACTTGATAATTCAACTAGTATTTTTCCTTTGATGGTTGTGAAGAGTTTGAAACCTGTATTTATTCTATTTTCCAAACTATATTGTTTTCCTGTATTCGTATCAATCCCCTGTATAGGTACTGTTTTCCTGTATTGAATTATATGATAGTGATATCCACCATGCCATTACTTGACACCTGACCCTACTTGTTATCACCTTACCCTACTTGTTATCACCTGACACGTGTTTGATATCACTTATCACCTGACACATTACTACTTGTCTTGTGATTATCATATTTCGAGAATCCTATCTTGCTATCATGTATTATATATACAGTGACATGTATTTCTAATGCTTATGCACTCTTGTAACCCCTGAACCTGTCCTGCTCCTACTATTCCCGTAAATATGATAATTGTATATTAATAAACTATAAAAAGGCCAACTTACATCGGGTAATGAGGAAACTGATGGATTTTAAGTGGTGAATATGTTTACAGTGGTATTAGGTATGTTGTGCAACGCCAATTTTTCGTATCTACCTGAGGGCCTCCAGGTATCCGAGGGGAGCGCTGACTCCCTACCTCTTGTTATATTCCTGAATGGGTATAATATAAGATCCACCTTCCTGTTTGTCTAGCAGCAGGTTTCGGGTCAGCACCGGAACATCCTGGGCAGTGGTCCCAAGTATGTACGGGACCCCTGTAAACATAATACATTGGTCTCATTATCAGTTTCTGATAACAACCTCAACTTACTCATATATGAATGTATGTGTGTTGGGACGCTAGGGCACATACCTAGATATATAGGTAGGGCGAGTAATAAATAAAAGATGTCAACTAATAGTTCATTGTGTTATTTTGCAACTCGGATTGTATACGCTCAGAGTACGGTTACATGGGATAAAGGTATATATATGAGGGTTTCCTCGTTTGAATTATTCCTTCGATGTACTAATCTCAAAAGGCCATAAATCGAGCCTGTATAGCTGGTTTTGCTTATATTCGGTATTATCGATTTTATTGGCTTTCTATTGGTTTTGTGATGTTTACGTAGTTTAGGAGTCAATCCAGGTTATATGAACTCAGGATTCAGTTATGTGAGGTATATATGGTATATATATATGTATATATATATATATGAAGGTTTTCTCGTTTGGATTATTCCTTCGACGTATTAACCTCACGGATCAGTAATTTGGGCTTATATAACAAGTTTTGTCATGTTTACTTTACTTATTGCCTCCTTACTTGCTCCTGTATGCCTGTGCTCACGACACGATTTCAATACATGTTTATGATTCGAATTTATCGATACGCATGTCTTTATCCTTGCATGCCACTTGGCATTTACAACACTACTCGTTGGGGAGTTCTGACTCCCCTAAATCCTCATATCCAGATTTTAGAACTTAGAGCTTATGGATTCTCCCGAATGCTGATCAGAGATGCGCAGCGGAAGCGTGGATTATCAGCAGACCGTCTGAAATCCCATCCTCTCAGGCCCCCTACTCGGTTCTAGAGTTTTCCTGTTATGACTCTGAGTCTCCTTTTGTACTGTTCATTATTGTATATCTTTTCGTATTCTCATTTTTGCGCCTATCGGTAATGTAATATTCTTGTAATATTGTATCACATCCTGTGATAACTTTATAATTGTACTCATATATTGGAATGTATGATGCACCACGTACTTTTTTATTCTGATTCTTACCTGTATTGATGCTTAACGTATATAT
This sequence comes from Agave tequilana, assembly GCA_038442645.1. Classification (NCBI taxonomy): domain Eukaryota; kingdom Viridiplantae; phylum Streptophyta; class Magnoliopsida; order Asparagales; family Asparagaceae; genus Agave; species Agave tequilana. Next base: position 91,066 of record JAVJIF010012640.1, read on the forward strand.
GTAAGAATTTTTTTGACCTACGTATATACACCGTAGTAACGTCTCCGTAACCGCGAGATCAGGGCGTTACAGTTACAGTTGACGAAAACAGTATCGTCGAGGAGTCAATACGCTCATGCAGACGAGGCCGAAGTTGTTAGATGTGTGACAAGGGAAAGATGGATTTGATGATGGAGTATTCGATGAAAATTTATTTGAGAGGAAGAAACTTGATGGGGAGATAGAGAGAGGGAATAGAAATAGATAAATCAATTATAACATCTCACTACTAATTGAGTCTGATTAGGGCATCCCGCCACTAACAGAATTTAAGATCGAAAAATCTAATAATCAAACTCAATTTTAGAGTGAAGAAAAACTTTCATTGATTGTTCATTAAAAAAAATGAATATATGGGGCCTTTATATAGCCTATAAAATTGTATCACCTACTTCTATTTGGATTCCATAATCCTACTTCCAAAAAATAAAAGTCTAAAAGAAAGAGAAAAATACTTTAAAAAAGTAATAATCCTATTACAAATCATATTACTAAAAACAAAAATACAAGAAATAGAAAGTAGAACTCCTTATACTACTCTGATTTTACAACTCCTAAAATCAAATTGCCATAGAATTCTTGAGCCTCCTTTGATACACTTTTCATGCTTTTGAATTGGGCTTTGAATTGGGCTTTGGCTTCACGATGCCCACATCAGTAGCTCTTATGGCTCGGTGCATCCAGAATATGATGGTTACGCACATTGTCAGATCCATATCGTAATAATGTCATGTGGAGGCCTGATGTTTTACCGAAAAGTGCAGCTAGCATGTTCTCTTTAAGATAAGTTGGCATGTGACTTCAGAAGGAAAATTGGTTTTCCCTTTGAACCAATCATTTTAAATCCGTTTTCTATTGAAAATAGAGAAGCCGGTCGAAGGAAATTTTTTATAAGATGGTTATATGACTAGTCATTCTCTATGGGTTAAAATGCTAGCAACAAAGAAAGACGTGTCCAGAAAATAAGTGCATCTGAGTCAGAATGCTGAGACAGATGAGTAAGAATACGCTAAAATATAAAGTAAAAATGAAAGCATCAAAACAATGTTGAGAATAAGGGACAAAATGAGGGAGAATCGTTTGAGATAGTTTGGACATTTGCCAAGAGACCGATTAGTGTTTGCCACTTAGTAAAATATGAGATTGTGGTTGAAGAAGCACTGATGCGAACATCCAGATGCGTCCCTGGCGCGTGTATCAGCGAAGGCGAAGACATGTCGCTTCGATGTGGTTCAAGTAGTCATAAATTTTTGTTTTATTTTTTATTTTCTTTAGTAGTTATTTTCTTTCTTTTGAAGTTTAGTCCCACATTGGTTGTAATATGGTATCTGAATTTTATAAAGCCTATATAAAAGCTCTTTACTAATTTTAAGGATAATGCATGCTGAAATTTTCCTCAAATGTTTTATGAGTGATTTATCTCTCTCAAAGTCTTTTTAGAAGTGTGGAACCATAAAAAAAAACCCTAATTAAGAGCGTGAAACCCTAATTAGTTTATCATTTCCCCTCTTAAAACAAAACCCTAACACTAATCCTATCTCTCCATCCGCTTCACCGCCGGCTGCCCAACATCACTCGTCACCTCATCTCCTTCCCCAGTTGCGCCTCCTCTTCTCCCTCTCCCTGACTGCCCTCCCACTCCCTCTCCTCTCCGCATTATCTCTCCTTCCATCCACGCTCTCTCCCTTGTCGCTCCTCTCTTTTTCTTCTTGTTGCCGCCAGGACTGCGCCATCAACAGCCTCCTCCACCAGCACAACCTGTTGCAACACCAGCCGCCCCTCCCTCTCTTGCTTCCCCAGCTGCCTTCTCCCTTTCCCTGTGTTGCTACCAACTGCACTCCTCGCTCTCCTCTTCTTGTTGTTGTTCTCGCCACCCTCTCCCTAGTTGTCGCAAGCACTTCTTCCTCTCCCCTTCAAGCCTTGACTTGTAATACAAACCCACCAAAACCCTAGCTTTGTTTGATTCCATGATGGAGTTATGGTTGATCCACGGTTAGATAACGAACTCGTTGAAGATAATCACGGCTTTTTGAGCATTGATTAGCCTTTCTTGGAGTTTCAGTTCGATCCCGATTCCCGAGGAGATTGCTAAAGAGTACGTGAATTGGATTGCGCCCGTGGTTGCTACCCATGTGAAGTTTCGCCTAGGGATCCGTGAGTTGCAAGATGGGTTCCACCCGAGACACAAGTGCACCACAACCTGTAGATTCTTCAGAGCTTCGCATCACCACCGCAGGGCAAGAATACTAAAGTCAAATATAATCCTCAATAGGTGAGTTTTCTTGATCATGATCAGTTATTATAGAGTCTTGATATAGATCTCTGAGTTCTTATCTACTTCACTATTGTCCACTTAAATTGGCAAGATTATGTGTATGTGCATACTCTTGATCTATTAATCTTAATCTTAATCGTAGAACTTCGCCAGCATAGCATAAGAAATATCGTGTTGTGCTTGATTGAAATTGATTAGTTTACGTATATTACTTTGATAAACCCATCCGCTGACGTTATTAGTTTAGTCATTCCTCCCCGACGATCGTAGCTTGTTGGTGAAGCATGATTTTGTAACTTTATCACTGATTTCCCATCACCGAGCATGTTTCACATCAAGCACCCAGGACTAGGGATAAACCTAAACAAGCATGGACTGAGGTAGTTAAATATGATACTAGATAATATAATGGAGGAGACGGCTCTTAATAGAGCTGAATGGAAAAAAAATGATACATGTAACCGAGCACAAGGATTTGACATGAAGGCTTTGTTGTTGATGCGTTGTTGTTGTTTCTGTGCATTACAATTTACAAATAATCAAAAGAAAGTATTGAACTTTGTTTTTCCCAATATTTAAACTTGTCTTAAACTTTGTATATTCACAAATATTCTTAGGGTTGAAACGGGAATCCAGTTTTTTAGGAACATAAGATGTAATACTCATTATACATGCAACTGCAATGTGGTTACATGGAATTTGAGAACAAATCCATCGTTTCTATAAGATGATTATATTTGTGTTCATTCTCATCCAATACACGTGGAAGAATATATGGGCATGACCTTGATTTCCTCTATCCAAAGTAACCAACGTGGAATGTTCATGAGTGTAAAAGGCTAGTGTAAGGGAGAGTATAAAATTGGAGACAAGAATAAATTTTGTGGTATAATGACAAATGACGTGGTATAATGACAAATGACTACTGGTGTTATCCCATGAGTTTCTAGATATGCAGTGCGTATAGAAGCACTGCTCATTAAAAGAAGCCTAGATTCATCAATCAACCAAGAGTAAACAAGATATCTAGCAAACATAATAATAGTAATGATAAGTAGTGAAAAAAATATATAATATCTGAGCCATCTGACACAAAATAAATTGAATGAATATCTTGAGCGTAATAGAAGTTAAAGGATCAGAGGGAGTGCATGAACTCAACTTCGAGTTCACATAGCGACTTTCTATAAGTAAAATCAAGAGATTCAAATGAGAAGTAAAGAATCTCATGACTTCATGTGACAACTAGACACTAAGTTGTATATAACATTATAACGACAAATGAATGATGAAGGAGTCTCACTTGATATGCACCTCAAGTGACAATTAGAGACAGAGATACATAGTACAGCCAGAGCACATAGATACATGGTTCAAAGTCGCAGTCTCGGCCGCCAACTCGGTGAGCACTGAGGCTGATCGGTCGCAGCGACTCGGATCGGTCTCGGACGATACACGCAAAACGCTATATAGAAAGCTCAAAAAAATCTGAAAAAAATCAGGACAACTCATTAAAAAAAAATGTAGACATCAAAAATCATGTATCATATGTCCAAAACAAATTTGTTTTGAGGAGGTATTTGAAGAAATATGCTGATTTTGGAGGTAAATTTAGAAATATGAAAGATTGGAGGGATAAATATGAGAAAAAACTCAAAAAATAGCAAAAAAAAAAGATAAAAGGGGGGAGAGAGATCAGGTGAGGGGGAGAGATAGAGATCAGAGGGAGGGAGGGGGAGAGTTCCCTCCCTCCCTCCGATCTCTCTCTTTGTCCTCTCTCTCCCCCTGAACAGAAGAGGCCTGGTGAAGGGGTGGTGGAGTCGGAGGCTCTGGCAAACTCAGCGGTGACGAGAAGGTGGCGGCGAGTGGAGATCTGATCGGCGATGATCACGACCACGGTTCAAAGACTCGGCCGAGTCGGAGACGAGTCAGCCGAGTTGTATCCGTCTCGGCCCGCTCCGAGACGAGTCCGAGTCACGAGTCGGTCGACTCAACTCAGAGGAGACCGACTCGGCCGAGAATCGGAGTTGACTGGTCGACTTGGCATTATGATGATGATTTTGTGACTCATCGCAATTCAATGTGAAAATAACTACATTAGCATGTTTTATGAATGTAATTTGTGCAATTTACTATATTGTGCATGTATTTTGATATGCTTATACCGACGACGCGTGTATTTATACTTCCGCTTTATGTTTAGTGTGCTAGGTGATATATTTTGAACATGTGATACATGAATGTGGATGTCTACATTTTTTAAGATTTGTCGTGATTTTTTCAGAATTTTTGAGCTTTCTATGTAGCGTTTTGTGCGTATCGCCCGATACCGATCCGAGTCGCCGAGACTGATCCGTCTCAATGCCCGCCGAGTCGGCGGCCGAGACCGCGACTATGAACCATGATCACGACGGGGCGATGGAGCAAAGGAAGGGTCGGATCTGGTCGGAGGTTAGAGAAAAAGAGATCGAGCGGTAAGCGCCAGAAGCCTTACCTGGCGCTGGAGGCGGGCGACGACGGCGGGATCGGGTAAATCTGCTCTGTTTTTTTTTTCTTTTTTCTTTTTATAACCCGACTCGGGGTGCATCGACTCGGTCAACTCGGCAGAGTCAACCCGAGCCGTATCGGGACTCGACTGAGTCGGTCAAAAAATGACACACAAAGCGACTGCGTCGCGGTCTCGTCGCGGCGCCCACCGAGTCGGAGACGAGTCGGCCGAGTCATCTCCAACTCGGCCAATACTTCGAACCCTGCATAAATAAGATTATTGAAAGGAACTTCTTGCGCTTAAGGGAGAATTTTTTCTGTTGTAAAGAAATTGCACATTTCAAAATGTGAAAACTCAATACTAAATTTCCAACATCAAAGGATCACACGGCACACCAAGCCGCCACGCCACCCTACCGGAGGTAGCAGAAAATGAAAAATACCAGATATTCATGGCTAATCATGATAGTCATGGCATTTTCTCCTGATATCATGACCATACAACAAAAAAATCCATGTGCAACTTGTATATATTGGCACATGCCCATATTTCAGTATATAGAAGTGGGGAACCTTCTTGTTTTTTCAGATGTTGTGCCTGAACGGATTACAAGTACACAGGCACAATATTTTTTCTATAAAACTCTGACTTCTAGATATGAGAACTAGAAACACAAGCAACCAATGTCCCAAAAGAAATGACCCCGAACTTTGACATGCTTCCTTTTCAAATACATTTTAAATAAACTGTCAAATTGCACTTAATAGATGTCTGTCCTTTACAGAATAGTCTAGCTTAACTGAAGAGGCTGCAGCATAACAGCTGACTTTCATACCGTAAACCATAATACGAATTTGTGAACATATGCATCATGTAACATCTTGTATGACCGTCTAACATATTTTAGAACAAAGTTAGCGAGTTATAAAGGAAAATTTATGCAATCATATAGCAAATGATGTTTTAGGCATATACCATGCTTGAACATAGTGCTATATGTTATTTAGTGGAGCCAATCTACTCATAACATTTGCAGGTGAAAATAGATAACTATGAGAGTCAATAAATCACCTTCTTCTCCCTTTCAAATCCAGAGGCAAGCACTTTAACTCCATCCATTGCCAGGCAACAGGTGTAACCTTGTTTAGGCAAAACTCTACGTTCTTTGGCACATGAGAGAACACATTGTGGTCCTGTCAAACATTTACATGAGAAAGGGACAAAGAGTTATACTGGTGGTTAAGTATAGCATTCTGAGTCTTGTCAATTGTCAGGTGATAGGTTAATTAGCATCACTCTAGTATTGGTAGTCAGCCTGACCTCACAATGTGAAGCACCAAGCGTACAGATAATATAATGTGTGTTTTAAATTAAGTTTTGACTGCTGAGAACTAGCTTCTTTTTTTATGAATACTAAACAAATTTAGATGCAAAAGGCTGAAGAATGCCCATAATTCACAAACTCCTTTTTCCTTTGTTATGCTTGTCATATAACAAACTATAACAATGAGCAAATTTTGTTAACTGGGTTCCCTATTTCACATATTTTTCGTTCCATATTATCACCTTAAAAACATTTTATAACCTTATAGACTACATAGGATGATAAAGGTGGGGGCAAAAGAACTTTCATGACCTCTTTTTATTCTTCTTCTTTTTCTTCTAGCCAAGCTAGTAGCATTTCCAAAGGTTGATCATTGTTTGCACTGGATTAACTGTGCAAACAATGAGTTAGGTTTTTCTACCTGTAATCTAGCCTTCTAATATTTATGACTAACCCCGCATCGTTAGTGCTTTTTGAGGGAATGTGCACTCGTACCCGCATTTGTTAATGATGGCCACATCGTCAATGCTTTAAACAGGATACTTGAAGAAGATAAGAAGCACCAAATTGTACAAACAGTGGTATTGAGGAGGAGAAGAGGGGACCAAATTGTATAAACTGAACCTTTCTCTATGAATTTTGAACTTAAAATCGCATTGATGCTGAATTTAACACAAATATGAATCTCAATATTTAAACATATTTCTCTATTGGATAACTTTTCTACCAGTTGCATCAGTTCCATGTTGCTCCTTGATTCCCAAATTTCATGCTCGATTCCATATAGAGATTCTCTAACTTCAAAAACCAAAAGACTAACTTGATGATTGAGAAATCTAAGATTCATAGCCACTACAATGAAACCTAAAGATTCGAACTTTATTTCTCAAACTCCAGTTTTCATAAGTGTTTCAGCATTCAGAATCACGAAAATGCACAATTCATAGAATATTATGAAAAATCAACAAATTCACGAAAAAAAAATTGAAGTACCGAGGAGATTGCAGCCCTTGGATTTGAGAACCTCGAACTTCTCCTGCAAAATTCCACAGACAATCGCCATGTCAAGAAACAGACTAAAGTAAGACAATCTAGAAGAAAAAAGAGGAGGGATCTAGGGCTGACGTGGTCGGGAGAGGAGATGATATGGTAGTCGTCGGGAGAATTTCTAGAAGGATCGCAGCAGAGGAAGACCTGGGCGCCGTTGAGCTTGAGGGCGTCGTGGACCTCGGGAGGCACGAGGTTGCGGGAGAGGAAGACGTTCGTGCCGTTGAACATCGCCTTCCTCATCGCCGATCTATTGATCGATTCCTCGCTGGCGAGGGGCGGAGCATGAAGGGGCTTCTTTTGCCCAATTGGGGTTTTTTGGAGCTTTTCAATGGGCGGGAAAATTGGCTCTCTCCTCTCGGGCAAGCTGCAAGCAGCGTCATAGCGGGTCAAGATGCTGCCACTGGAAAATTACGGACCGTGGCCAGATAACTTTTTGCATCCTTTTTTCTCTCTCTCTCTCTCTCTCTCTCTCTCTTTTTTTTTTTTTTTTTTTTGATTAATCTATTTTCCCAAAAAATAAAAAAATAAAAGACGGCAAAATAATTCTATTGTTTACTACATTAGCACTTGGGGCAGTAGAAATCGAGCTTAAGGGAGGCCGATGGCAGCAAAGTGGAGGGTAAAGACGACAAAATAATTCTATTATTTACTACATTAACGCTTGGGGCAGCGGAAATCGAGCTCAAGGGAGACCGGCGGCGGCAGAGGACAGGGTGACAGCTTTGCCTAAGGAGTAAGAAGAAGGAAGAGGAGAAGGGAGTAGGGGTGAGCAGAGTTCGGTTATAACCGAAATAACCGACCAAAAAATGAAACCAGAACCCGAACCCGAACCGAACCGAACCGCTCTAGTTCGGTTCGGTTTCGGTTTTCTGTTTCAAAAATCGAACTCAACCGAACCGAACCGAATCTCTTACCCTATATATCACCTCACCCAATTCAATTTAGTGAATCATATAGTTCATAACAAAAACTGGTGAAAACTTATCTCATTACTTCTATCAATACCATTTTTTTTACGTTGAACATGTGAAAGTTATGTTAAGTACACCATCACAATTAAGAATAATATTTATATTAATATAGTTCTTTTTTTTTCATTCTTACCATTAAAAGTTAGTAATAATTATGTGAGTTTTGATATAAAAGCCCAAATATAACGTAAAAGTTTTAGAATATGAAAATTTTAATTCATATTAAGGTTAATGTCTTTTTCTTATTTCTAATTTAGATATTGAATATTTGAGATTAGAATATTAAAGGATGATAATATAATGGTAATTAAAAAATGTAAGAAATGATGGAAAAATATTGGCCTAACTGAAAAAACCGAAAAACCGAACCGAACTGGGTCGGTTCGGTTCGGTTGCTGAGTCTAATCGGTTCGATTCAGTTTGCAAAAATTAGCAAAAACCGAACCGAACCGACCGACGCTCACTCCTAAAAGGGAGGAGGAGGAGGTGAGCACAAAGGAGAAGGCTTGAAGGAGAAGGGGGAGGGGAGAGAGAAGGGCGGTGGCTATCTGGAAGAAGAAGGGAATCTCTCTGGCTCTCTCTCTCTCGCGGAAGAATAAGACAGGGGGACATGATAGGCAGGGTTTGTAAAATAGTTACAGGAGAAAAACTAACTTCGCTTGGTTTTGATAGCTAGTATATCGCCGCTGTTAGTGGGAAACCGACCGATCGGTCAGGGGGAAGATGGGGGGTGAGAGGAAGAAGGAAAAGGAGACGGAACTGAGAGAGGAAGAAAAAAATAAGGGTGGATGTTACTCTCTTTCTCGCGGATGAAAACGGACAGACGAATGGACGAACAGACTGACGAATAAAGTTTCTATACGAGTCACATGAGAAAATCTCCCTTCGGGCAATTTTGATAATTTGCCCAAATTTTGATCCACGACAACCATTACGGTAAACTTTTCGGTTAATCTATTTTTTAATCTTTTTAATGAATTTGGCATCATTGTTTCGATTGTCACTGAAAACACTAAAAAACAGGGACTTTGTGTAACGCCCCGATTCCAATGATACGGAGACGTTATGGCGACGTACATACGCGAGGAATAAAAATATTTAAACCGCAAATACTGAAATGTAGCAGGGGGTTTTCTGCAAATATACCTTTATTGGGTTTCGGATGCGGGTTTGGCTCATAACGGGTCGGGTCCAGATTCACAACCCAAACCCGTTTAACTTAATGTAATGGGTAACGGTCGGGTTAAGGGCTTATAGGGTTTTTGATGAACTCTATTGGGTTAATGGGTTTGGGTAAAACCCAAACCCAAACAACAAAACAAAACAGCAGCAGCAGCAGGCTTGCTGCTGCTCTTCCTGCGCACAGACCGGCCAGCGGTTGCTGGCCGGCGGCGGGGGTGGCCCGCCGGCGGCGCGGCCGTCAGGCCGGGGGAGAGGGAGTGATAGAGATTGAGAGAGAGAGAGATTGAGACAGAGAGGGAGAGAAAAACAGAGATGAAATAGAAAAGAAAACGAGGAGAAGATGATGAAGAAGATGAGGAAGGTGCGGCTTTGGGGGTGTGGTGGTGCGCCGCGCTTGGGAGCGGCGGCGGCCGGTCACCGGCCGCGTGGCCGGAGGGGGTGGAGCCCGGTGGCGCGCCGGCCACCGGGGCGCGCCGGCGGCGGCCTGCTGCCAACAGAGAGAGATAGGGGGAGAGAGACAAGAGAGAAGAGAGAGGAGAGAGAGAGAAATTGGAGAGAGAGAGAAAAAGGAGAGGGAGTTTTAGAGAGAGGGAAGGCAGTGGAAATGGGTTTAGGCGGTTATGGGAGTCGGTGGAATTAAGAGGCGGTGGAGAAAGAAGCTTGGAGAAGAAGGAATTGAAAAAGAATTGTAAATAAAATAATTTAATATTATTTTAATAGGGTCAAAAATTGACTAGCTCCGAACGGTGTCTAAAAATTACAGAAAATAGAAAATATACTCCTGAGACGTAATATGAAAACGGTTTATCGAAACTCAATCCGGTTTGAAAATTAAAAATCCCGGAGTGTCTCGCCGATACCGGGTGACACCGGTTTGGCCGGATTTTCGATAAATTCAGAAAATTTCCCAAAAATACCCTAACGTAGATAAGATGATTCTAAGATACATGATGAAAGCGGATTTTAAAAATACAACTCCGTTTGTGAATTAAAAATCGTAAGGCCGATTATCGGTATAGGTCGACACCGACTCCGGAGATTTTCCAAAATAATCCAGAAAAATTCCAGAAAATCCTGAAAAATCTAAAAGATTAGAAAATGATTTGTGAAACTGAAATCAACTCAATCGGACTACCAGAAAGATCAAATCAATATTATACATCGTATCGCGTACTGATACTGTGATACGTACATCAGGGATCAGGGGGTTACACTTTGTTTCAGGCACATTGACACCATCATTTTTAAGGGATTTGCCAAGTTCATCAACACCATTGGATTGGGTACAAAGATCCAATGTGGCATTAACAATTATATCGGATTCTGAATCATTTTTCTATTCACTATCATGCCGCATGTATACCTTGTTACATTTCCTAATACTTGTTACCATTCATGTGCTGATACACTACTCATGTACACGTATATTCTGCATTCCATATATTCTACTTCATATATACTATGTAGATATTATTACTGTATCATCACTGTTGGCCCAAAGGCCTTCCACTCTAGTTTTGATGATGATTAACTCATGTAGTCATGTGTACTAATAATCTTGTGATTTTAGTTTCAGATCATTAATCAAGTTATTAGTTGGTGATTAGCTTCAACGAGATGATTTGGAAGCTTTCACATGTTGATTCAAGAACCCGAGCGTCAAAGATCATGTATAGCACTTGCTCGGTGGATCAAAGAGTTTTGGATCGAGTCGGCTTGGAGATTGCACTCTACAAGAAGACATCAGTACCATAGTTTAGTTTTGTGTTTAGATCCAAATTGTAAAGATTAGAATAGTATGATATGCTCAAGTTCACAACACACACGTTTCATGTTTTGGTTTTCGGTTTTTGGTTTAACCGATCTTGGTTTGCATGAATAGATATTATATCAAAACAAGTTTACATGGTTTAATGTATATTAGATTTGTTCTATATACATGCATGCTTCAACTACTTAGACAAACTTACTTTGATATACCTATTTCATGTGTTTTATGTTTTGTGTTTTAACAAAACTTTTTTTGGAATTAAAGTAAAAAACTATGATATATATATGTTTCATGTATACTGGATTTCTATCCATATGCATCATGCTTCAAAGTGTTTAAATATCATGTTTTTTGTATTTGGAAGAGTTTTGGACAAAACGTATTTTCTATTCAAAATTCAAGTTTTAGAAAATACAGCTTTTGATTTTTGGTAAAAATGATAAGACACAAAAATAGTTCATATTGATTGATATTTGAGCTAAACTTGTTACCACATGTTTATATATCAATGCAAAATGATAAAACTATTTTTGGTGATTTTTAGGAGTGTTAAAAGATTTTTCAAATATTTTTAAACTGTTTTTCTGATCCAGTTTTCTGTTCCAGGCTTCAACCAGTCGACTAGTCTTCTGACCAAGTCGACTTGGCATGAAGTCGGTCGACCGGGTCGGTCGACCGACGTGCACAGATCTGTGCACGTTTGGCAGACACGAGACGGTCGACCGTCAGGGTCGACCGGGTCTGAGAGCAGAGCTCTCTGTTTGTTTGGGTCGACCAGGCGGTCGACCGGTAGCTGCCAACGGGCAGAATTTGACCGTTGGATGGTCGACCGGACCGGTCGACCGGCAGTGTATTTCTGGCATTTTCAGCTGCCAACGGCTATATTTTTCTGGGGCTATAAATACCCCATTCATAGCCTGTTTTCTCTAAGAATTTTTGTGCGATTTTTTTCCTACTCTCTGGTATTTTCACAGCAATCAAAAGAAGTTTTTGAACTCATATTGAACAATCTATTTGGAGTTTTTGCTAGGTTTTGAAAAACCAAAGAAAAGAGCTTTTGGGAAAATATTTTGATTGAACTTCTATATCTTGGTTTCAGTTTTCCCAAGGATTTTCTTTGTGATTTTGATTTCCATTCCATTGGTTTTCTCCACACTTGAGCTAAAATCTACTATCTCTTCTATAGGATCTTTGTGTGGGAGAAAGAAATTGTTTGTGGTTGTTGTTTAGACCACCAAGTTATAAACCCAATCTTTGCTTGGCTTTGTGCTTTGGGTTGTATCCCTCAAGTTGTGAGGTGATCCTTGTGTTTGCTTTGTGCTAATCCCTCAAGTTCTGAGGTGATTGTTTTGTTGGATTGGAGCTTGCCTCAAGGAGGAGGTTGTGGTTGTAAAGAGAGGAGTTGGGTACTCTTTGTGAGAGTTCTTTGTGGACTAGCTAGTGGATTAGAAATCCTTCGTGTGTCGAAGGCGGGGATGTAGAGCTGGGTGCTCGAACCTCGAAACATATCTTTTTGTTTGCGCTTGTTCCATTGACTCTCTCTCTCTCTCTTTACTTTGTGCCTTACAACTATTCATATTGTGCATTCATAATTGCTTGGCTTGGTTGTGTGTGCATCACTTGTTGACTGCACTTGAGTGTATTGCATTAAGTTTTTAAATTCCGCATTGTGTTCATAGATTAGCTATATCACCTATTCACCCCCAGCTCTAGGTGATTTTCAATTGGTATCAGAGCCTACGCTCCTGATATTTAGGTTTAACCACCTAGGAGTGAGATCTTGGTTTGCTAATCTTCATTTGCATTGTTCATTTGCACACATATAGCTGCACTCATGGGTAACCCTCCTATGTTTGACTATTTTAGACTTGATGTTTGGAAGGCCAATATGGTTAGTCATTTAAAAAGCCTAGGACATCTAGTTTATCAAGCCTCCACTCTAGAATCATTCCCTAATAGTAGCAAACATAAAAAGGCTAATGCATTAGCACTTAGAGCACTTAAAGCATCTCTTAATGAACATCTTTTACCGGTGTTTGATCGTTATGACTCGGCTTTTGCAGTTTGGAGCATATTGACTTCTCCCGAGCTACCAAGGATTATTAACAAGATGAGGAGATCTACGAGAGAAAAGTCCGAAGAGCATTGCCTCATGGTCCACGGGAAGAACTCCCTTGAGGTACAATTGGATTCTCAATTAGATGATTGCTCTAGTTCCTATTGTGATGGTTGTTTAGAAGCTCAAACTTTAAATATGGAACTTGCCACAAAGCTTGAAAATTTCATGGAAAAACACAAACTTTTGAAAGAGGATAATCTTGTTTTGAAAAATGAATTAACGAATTTGTGTTCTAATTTTGAATTGGTTTTGCAAGAGAAGGAAGAGATCACTAGTGAACGTGACTCACTAAGATCTAAACTAGACCTTACTCTTAATGAGATTGAAGTTTTGAAAAGCAAAAATGATTGTGATGATGTTATGAAAAACAATGAGGTTTTATCTTCTAAATTGGATTTTGTTTTAAAAGATAACCTTGTTTTGAAAAATAAAATTGATTCAATTGCAAAAGAATTGGATTTAGCTTTAAAGAAAAATGAATCTTTGAAAATTGAAATTGATTCTCATGTGTGCCATGCTAGTATAGCTTCTTCTTCTTGCACACCTATTGCATGCTCCACTTTATCTTCAAGTATTGAAAAAGATATAAATGTTTTGAAGAAAAGTGTTGATTGTTTGGGCTCCACTTTGAGCCAATGTGCTTTAAATCATACACGTTTGGAAATCTTGGTTCATAAGAAACAAGGTCCATCTTTGCATGCACACCCTACACGGCATACACATGCTTTCCACGGACACAACCATGACATGTATGCTCATGTGTACACATGTACACATTGTGGTCGAAATGTTGGCCCAAAGGCCTTCCACTCTAGTTTTGATGATGATTAACTCATGTAGTTATGTTTACTAATAATCTTGTGTTGTTTAAGTTTCAGATCTTTAACCAATATATTAGTTGGTGATTAGCTTCAACAAGGTGTTTCGAAGCTTTTCATGATGATTCCAGGGCCAAAGCGTCAAGATCACACATTGCCTAGCCCATGGATGGAGTTTTGGAGCAAGTCTACTTGAAGATGAAGATCGTCAAGAAGACTTAGGTATCCATAGTTTAGATAGTGTGTTTTTAGATCCATTTGTAAAGTTTAGTATAGTTGATATGCTCAAGTGCACAACACACAAAAGTTTTATGTTTTGGATTTGGTTTTCATGAATAGTAGATCAAAACAAGTTTACATGTTTTATATGTATAGTAGATGTATTCTAGTTATACATACATGCTTTAACTTGCTAGACAAACTTATTTTGACTATCCTATTCATGTATTGAAAAATCAAGTTTGATAAAAATACAAGTTTTGCTTTTGATAAAATTTGCAAGACTCAAAAATGAATTGATATGATTGATATATGTCTTGAAATTTTTATCACAAGTTTGTGTTTCCATATAAAATGATAAAACTATTTTTGGTGATTTTTAGAAGTGTTAAAAGTTTTTTAGAAAAATATTTTACAGCGTTTTTCTGTCCCAGATTTCTGTCCAGGCTTCAATCAGTCGACTAGTCAACCTGACCTAGTCGACTTGGGTGAAGTCGGTCGACCGGGCCGGTCGACCGACGTGCACAAATCTGTGCACGTTTGAGGCACTGGGACGGTCGACCGCTCCGGTCGACCGGGGCACTTACAGTGCTCTCTGTTTGTTTCGGTCGACCGGGCCGGTCGACCGCAGTTGCCCAACGGTCATATTTCTGACCGTTGGCGGTCGACCGGGCCGGTCGATCGTTGCCTGTCAGAGCTGCCAGCTCAGCTCTAACGGCTAGTTTTGTATTGGGGCTGTATATACCCCATCTCTTCATAGTTTTTGTAGAAGTTTTCAAGTGCAAAAATTTCAGACCTTCTTAAGTGTTTTTAAAGAGTTTTCAAAAGTATTTGGGGCTTTAATCTTTCAATCTTTATTGTTTTAGGTTTTTGGAAAAATCAAAGAAAAGAGGATTTTGGGAGATTTGTCTTGGTTTTCATTCTATATCTTTTGCAAGAATTTTCCCAAGTGTTTTTCTTTGTTGCTTGTTTTCCAAACACCTAGTTTCCACACTTGAGCTATCACCTATCCTAATCTATTTAGGATCTTGTTTTTGTGGAAAAGAAAAGAGATAAGAAAGAGAGATTAAGTTTGTGGTTTTGGAACCACTTATTGTAAACACCCTTATTCTTGTTGTATCCCTCTTAGGTAGAGGTGATCGGGTGATTGGTTTGATCCCTCAAGTGTGAGGTGGATTGGTTGTTGTATTGGCTAAGGGCCTACCCCTCTTGTGTGAGAAGGTGTTTGTTTGAGAGAGGAGTTAGGTACTCCATTATTGTAAAAATCCTTCTCGGTGAAGGTTCCCTCGGTGGGAGTCCTCGGTGGACGGTATAGTGGATTGGAAATCCTACATGGTGGTGTAGGCGGGGATGTAGAGCAAGGGTGCTCGAACCTCGAAACATATCATTGTGTTTGCGTTTGATCCACTTGTCTCTAAACTCTCTCTCTTTACATTTGTGCAAAGCATCATACTTCATTCATATCATATTTGCTTGTGTTGAGCATAATTCATATTGTCATATCATATCTATTTGCTTGTGTTATGCATTGCATAATTCACATTGCTATATCTTGTATATGCTTGGTTGTTTGTGTGTGCCTCACTTGTACCTAATCAACAAGAGCTTCACATAGCGCCTCAACCCATTCAAGGGGAATCAAGAGGAGTTAGTCCAGAGCCCTTCACGGGGAATTCGGCTACACTTGTTGATTGTACTAAGTGTGTTGCAATATTTGCATTAGCTTCCGCATTTAGCGCACTTAGTTTTACATTTAGTTTTAGATTAGCACTAACACCTATTCACCCCCCTCTAGGTGTTCCCTTTCACGAAAAAGCCATCTTGCTAGATTTTGCTATGATCGTTTACATAATGAAAATTTAGCATGTAATCTTGTTTGGGTTAGAAAAGAAACTAACCCCTATGGACCCAAAAGAAAATGGGTACCAAAAACCACCTCCTTGACTTTTGATGTAGGTGGGAGCTCTCGCATCACGTGAGAGTATTGGTGCCTTGAGGTGGATGCGTTCTAAGCTTAAAAGAGAACCATTTGGATGCTTCACTCTCAAGGGGATTTGGTGGGAGGACCATCGTGGTTTGGAGAACTAGAGATGCACCTTCATCGGTTTTGGTATCATTCTCTAACTCCCATTTTTATTTTGCATGCTTTTCATGTTCATCTATTCATAGCATGTCTTGTTTTATTGTTCATTATGCTTATGTCATGTTGATTAGATTAGTGCTATACATGTTTAGTTACTTGAGACACCCATGTTTTATATGGATCTTATCTTTGTGTCTCACCTTATTTAGTACTATCATGTATGCCCTGAATCTAATGTACATGCATATACATAATGATCATGGATGTTTATGATGTTTTGTTTTGATAACTCATGTTTTGTTTAGTATGTTGAATGCCATGTTTATTAGACCCTTGACATGCATGTATAGCTTTTGAGATCACCCATGTTTAGTATGGACCCATATTTTGTGTTCTCTTTATGTTTTAGCTATCATGTTAATCATAGATCTAATGCACATGTCTTTGTCATGCTAATCATATGGTTGACTATGACTTTTTGTTTTAATAATTCATGTTTTGATTATTATGTTTATCATGTTGGGTTATGATTCCCGTTTTATGCTTCATGTTTTGACTACTTGCTTGAATGATAAGTTTTCATTAAGACTAGGATTTATACCTGTACAACTAGTGAGTTACAAATAGACCTTTATATATGTTTGTCCTTGAACGCTTATTTGTATTCACTTGATGTACTAGTATAGTCTAGTTTTGATGATTCTTGCATTTGACTTGTATTCCTCATTTTGGATATGTTTCTATGATCATGTGTTTTAACTTCATGTATATGTCTATCTTGTCCAAACTATTGATTATACATGTACATCCTTGAGCCACGTACCTTCATGCATATACTTTTGTGGACTCATTGTGTTTAGGATATGTATGTATACTTTAGTTTGTACATGACATACATATGCCTTGAAGTTTAAATCGTTTGGATGAATTTCATGTTTGCTAAGTGATTTCACATTTATGATGAAGTTCATGTTTTTTTTGGTTGATTTCAATTGGTGATTTCACATCCTAGATGAATTTCATGTTTTCAATATTGAGCTTGATTGTCCATTTTCATGTTGATATGTTTCTCACAACACTTGTACACTCACCTTGTTTAATATTTTCTCATAACTCAGTTTTCATGAGTACAAATTGTGCTATATGAATTTTGAGTGTTTTAGTGCCATGTGGTTTACATGTGTCTTCATGAAAAAATATTTTTGTTATTCCTTATTTGAAGGATCTCATACTAGTTGATTCATATAACTAGTTGTGATATTCTTCCTTGATAGTAGTTTTCAAACATACTATATTTGTAAACCTATTTTTGAAAACCCTACCATCTAAGGGTGGTTGGATGGGAGATTATTCTCATGTATGCCTTATAATGAAAATCATTTTAAACTTGATCATGTATGGGAGGATAGGAATATGATGTATACACTTGATCTTATTGTTGTTTCAATTGGTATCTATCAGAGCTTAGGCTCACACCTGGTGTGGGTAACCACCTGGGTTAATGCTTGGGCACTCACCAACAGTACAGTCAGGTTCAGATTAACTGATTTGTATCTGAATTTGGGAATTCCAGCAACGAGTACAAGAATACCATGACCTTGACAATTCATTCCTTGACTCGTTTGTATTCCTTCCTTCCTTCCAGTTATCAACCAAAACATCCGATTTTCTTCTCGCTTTCCTTGCATCGTCTTACTTCCCATCCGTTAGGAGTGTTTCACTACCATACTTTTTCATTCCGAGTTCCTTATAGATATCAGAGTACGCAGCGGAAGTGTCGTGGACCCGTAACATTTAGGCTTTGAGGCTGAAACTATTATTCTCACACCTGATTTGAAATTTCGAGGACGAAATTTTTAATAAGGTGGGGAGAAATGTAACCCCCTGCTCCCTGGTGTACGTATCACCGTATCAGTACGCGATACGACGTACAAAATTGATTTGGCCTCCGTAGTAGTCCGATTGAGCTGATTTCAGTTTCAAAAATTATTTTCTAATATTTTAGATTTTTCAGGATTTTCTGAAATTTTTCTGGATTATTTTGGAAAATCTCCGTAGTCGGTGTCGACCGATACCGATAAGCGGCTTTACGATTTTTTATTCACAAACAGAGTTGTATTTTGAGAATCCGCTTTCACCATGCATCTTAGAATCGTGTAATCTACGTTGGGATATTTTTGGAGATTTTTCTGAATTTATCGAAAATCGGGCCAAACCGGTGTCGCCGGTACCGGCGACATCTTCCAGGATTTTTAATTTGCAAACCAGATTGAATTTCTCAAAACCGTCTTCATATTACGTCTCAGAATAATATTCGTTATTTTCTATAATTTTTGGGCATCGTTCGGAGCTGGTCGAGCAGTGGGCCAATATTATAAGATTAAAATATTATTATTGTTTTCTATAAATCCTTCTTTTTCTTTCTTTCTACTTCCAGCTTCTTCTACACGACTCCTCCACCGCCTTAAAACCCACCGCCATTCTCCCCTTTTAAAAAACCCCTCTCTCCCTCTCTCCTGTCTCTCTCTCTCTCCCCCAAACTCTCTCCCCTTCTAAATTCTCCTCTCTCTCTCTCTATATTTCACACTCTCTCTAGACCCTCTCTCCCCTCTCACTGTTCCATGGCCGGGGCGGGCCTGACCCACGCCCGCGGCCAGGCGTCGCCGGCGGCCTCGCCCAGCCTGGCCGGCACCAGCGGCCGGCGCCACCCCCTCCGACCACCTTCTCCTCCTCTCTTTCTTCTTCTTCCCCTCTTATCTTTTCTTTCCTTTTCTTTTCTTTTTCCCCTGTCAACCCTTTTCTCTTCCTCTCTTTCCCTATCTCTGACCGTCGCCGGCGATCACAGCCACCGCCGGCGGGCCCCCGCCGCCGCCGGCGGGCCCCAGCTGGCCGGCTTCCTCTTGCAGCAGCAGCAAGAGCTGCTGCTGCTCCTTTATTTGGGTTGGGTTTGGGTAGGACCCAAACCCAATACCCAATAAGTGGGAAACCCAATACCCCAAACCCGTTAACCCGTTTACCAATAAGTTAAGTGAGTTTGGGTAATGGATCCAAACCCGACCCGTTAACAGCCCGAACCCGCTCCAAAACCCATTACAGGTAATTTTACAGAAAACCCGCTTGTACAATTCAGTATTTGCATTTAATATTTTTATTTACATATTTAACTCTATTTGTTATGATTTAGTATTCGGGCGATATCGGGAGCATCCGGACTCCGATTTGGACGATTCTGGATCCGTTGCGATCGTGAGGAAGAGAGCTACCTTCCCATGGCTAGTTAGTTAGTGTTTTATTTTTCTAAATTATATTTATTTATTCACGTTTAGCTTTCGTTGTGAAACCGTAATTATGGGTTAAGCACTAGCACTGTTAAATTAATAACTTAACTTGAGAAACGTCATGTTTTGTAATAAGAATCGGTATACAATGTGAGTAAACATAGATACTAAGCTAGATGATCAATAAAGAATCACTGGACACTGTCACTGCATAGATAACTATTATGGTTATACACTACTGCTATTTGGATACCAAGACACGCTTACTTCATTATACGGGATCTTGTCACTAGTCCACTGTCACTTTTACTGACCCCCTGGTACACTGACCAACGTCTTGCATGTAAATCTCAGTTACCCTGGCTATCAGTCTTTCATGTAGCCTCCTGTACATGTCTCACCATGACATAGTTACTGAGCTTCATGACACGATCACTGCATGTTTGTGCATTACTGAGATACGGATATACTGACCTTGTTATTGCATGTTATGGTTACTGTTACACTGATACCTTATACATTATTAGTGGGACACGGATACACTAGTTCACTGGATACCGTCATTTCATATATTGATATCATCGTTACATGGATGCTCGATACATTGTTATCTCATGTTCATACATCACTGTTACACATGCTTACCACACGAGTGTACATGCGTGTATTGTTTCTATCTTCTTGTCATATGACTCACCGTGCATCTTACATGTATGATTGTTCCCTGTTATCCCTGTGTTCCTCTTATATGATTGTTTCCCGTTACTGATATGGATATTCTCGATACTGGACATGAGAGCTGTTGATATGCGATATGTGGAATCCCACGTCTATTGTTCCCGTGATATTGTTCCTATGTCCCGTTATATTGTTCCTGTTATATTGTTCTATGCTGTCAACAGAGCTCAGGTCCAGTTATCATTTTACCCATATCACGTACTGTAATTGTTCTTGTTACATTGTATACTTGACATATCAGATCGTAAAGCTAACTGGGGTATGGGGGAGACTCGACGGTTGATTAGATCTTATCGGGTGATGTACTGGATCCATATTGTTCTCCCACCGCAGGGGACAGTAGTGCTGCCTACCAATTGCTCCATGAGCTCTTGTTACTTGATTCATGCTCCCTCTTAGCGGAGGGCCCTGGTCTCAGCAGCCAGGAGTTTGTTTAAGGCCGTGATCCCGGGTATGCACGGGATACACCTACCCGATAAGAACTCCTCGACCATGGGTTTCCAAATAACATAATAAAACAGTATACACAATAGTGGCGTCGGGAACACTTGTTATTTGGTCACTCTCTCGTTTGGATAATGGTACCCGTAGGCCATGTCCGGATGGGTTCGACTGGAGTGCGGGCTCCAGTATGAACTGCCAGTGGTATGGGACACTGGAAGAGATTGATTAAAATAACAGGTGGTACTGATTGCTACTATTGTATAAATAACATGACTTGCATGATACATGTTTACTACTTATTACTGTTCCTTACCTGATACATGTTTCCTACTGTATAGTTGTACTTATTATTGTACCTGATCATTTATCCGATATTATACATGTATACTTGTTACTCTAACCGATACATGTTACACTTTCTGTAGTGGCATACTATTTATGCATATGTGCATATATTCTATTTTCTGTATACCTTACATACATCATTACTGTCTATGCACCACACCGTATACTGGTTAGTTAGCATATGCCCATCTGCATGTTCACTGCTATCACATCACCACTAGCATGTACACTTGTCACCACTAGATAACATTATATAACATGTTCACTTCTACCACGTCACCATTCGCATGTTCATTTCTATCACGTCACCATTTACTGGACACGACTATAGACATGACCCGATGATAACCAGCTAGGTAGTGGTGGTAATAAAAGATAACGTGTTTATATATATCTACCGCTTCGTATATGCGTATTATATGGTATCACTATTATCACATCTTGTATATATATATTATTATCGTGTTTGTATTACTATTGTATCTATTACTGCCTCCTTCATTTTACCACTCACTAGGTCGCTTTCTGACGACCCTGGGTTTGCATGCCCAGGTTGGAGATCCGAGTTACCGTAGCTTCAGAGAGTGTCTTGGAGTCACATGGGAGATTCCTCATCGGAATTCTGCATAGGTATCTTAGTGATTTATTTCTACTATCTTATTTGTGAAAAACACCTAGAGGGGGGGTGAATAGGTGTTAGTGCTAATCTAAAACTAAATGCAAACTAAGTGCGCTAAATGCGGAAGCTAATGCAAATTTTGCACAAACTAATACAATACAACAAGTGTAGCCGAATTCCCCTTGTGAGGCTCTGGACTAACTCCTCTTAATTCCCCTTGAAATGGGTTGAGGCGCTATGTGAAGCTCTTGTTGGATGAGTATAAGTTAGGCACACACACACAAGCAATCCAAGCAATGTGCACACACAATCAAACCAAGCAATCAAGGATATAGCAATATGGATTATGCAAGGCAACACAAGCAATGTATGATATGTATGATATGACAATGAGAATAATGCTTTGCACAAATGTAAAGAGAGAGAGTTGAGAGAAATTGGATCAAACGCTAACACAAAGATTTGTTTCGAGGTTCGAGTACCCAACTCTACATCCCCGCCTACACCACCGTGTAGGATTTCCCAATCCACTATAGGAGTACCAAACTCCTCTCTCAACCTTTACAAAACCACCGAGGCTATACAACCACAATCCACCTCTACCGAAGAGGGATAAGGCCCGTAGCCAATACAAACACAACCACCTCTACCGAAGAGGGATCCAACCACAATACCACTCCGATCAACCTCTACCAAAGAGGGATACAGCAAAAGCAAGGAGGGTTTACAATTTAGAGGCTTAACCTCAAACACTTCTCTTTTTCTCTCTTTTCTTTTCACAAAAACAAGATCCCAAATAGATTAGGATAGGTGATAGCTCAAGTGTGAAAAACTAGGTGTTTGGAAAACAAGCAACAAAGAAAAATACTTGGGAAAATTCTTGCAAAAGATATAGAATAAAAACCAAGACAAATCTCCCAAAATATTCTTTTCTTTGATTTTTCCAAAAACCTAAAACAATAAAGATTGGAAGTTTTAAAGCCCAAAAACTCTTTTTAAAAACTCTTTTAAACACTTCAGAAAATCAGAATTTTCTCTTCAAAAACTTGGCCAAAACCCCAAAGAGATGGGGTTTTTATAGCCCCAACAGAAAACTAGCCGTTAGAGCTGAGCTGGCAGCTCTGACAGGCAACGGTCGACCGGCCCGGTCGACCGCCAACGGTCAGAAATATGACCGTTGGGCAACAGCGGTCGACCGGCCCGGTCGACCGAAACAAACAGAGAGCAGAACTCTCTGCAGCGGTCGACCGCCCGGTCGACCCAAACAAACAGAGAGCAGAGCTCTCAGACCCGGTCGACCGTTTTTGTGTCTGCCCAGACGTGCACATCTGTGCACGTCGGTCGACCCTACGGGTCGACCGGCTCTTGGTGCGGTCGACCGTCCTGGTCGACCGACCAGCCTGTCAGCACAAAAAAATAAGTCAGAAATTTGAGAAAAATATTTTTCTAAAAAATCTTTTAACACTTCTAAAAATCCACAAAACTTGTTTTATCATTTTAATTGAAACTCAACCAAGTGATGAAAAATTCAAGACAATATATCAACATATCAATTCATTTTTGAGTCTTGCAAATTTTATCAAAAACAAAACTTGTATTTTTATCAAACTTGATTTTTCAACACATGAATAGGGACATCAAAATAAGCTTGTATAGGAAGTTAAAACCATGTATGTATATCTAGAACATATCTAATATACATAAAAAATTTTTAAGCTTGTTTTGATCTACTATTCATGAAAACCAAAAATCAAAACATAAATCTTTTGTGTGTTGTGTGCACTTGAGCATATCAACTATACTAAGCTTTACAAATGGATCTAAACACACTATCTAAACTATGGATACCTAAGTCTTTGTGTCATCAAGAAGACTTGCTCCAAAACTCCATCCATGGGCTAGGCAATGTGTGATTTTGACGCTTTGGTCCTGGAATCATCATGAAAAGCTTCTAAACACCTTGTTGAAGCTAATCACCAACTAATATCTTGGTTAATGATCTGAAACTTAAACAACACAAGATTATTAGTAAACATAACTACATGAGTTAATCATCATCAAAACTAGAGTGGAAGGCCTTTGGGCCAACAATCTCCCCTTTTGATGATGACAAAACTCATGGAGTTATATATGCATGGATTAAAGTTAAGCTTCAAAGAAGCTCCCCTTAACTCATGCATAGACATAAATAATAATATATGACAATGAAGCTCATAAATATGTATGCAAATGAATGGAGATAAAACATGCAACAAGCATAAATCACAATCTTTTTCTCCTATTTGCAATACAAAACATATATGCATAAATAACAAGGAAGACAAATACTTCTCCCCTTAAGCAATGAAAACATGCATATAAACTCAAATACTTCTCCCCCTTTTTGTCAATCATCAACAAAGGGTTCAAAGTAAACTCAAATCAAACAAATTTTCTTCCCCCTTTTTGTCAAACAAAAAGATCAAGAAGGGGTTAAACAATCCAAACAATAAAATGAGGGGTAAAAATCTTTCTCCCTTTTAAGTCAATCAAAACAATAAAACAATGTTCTCCCCCTTTTGTCTAAAACACAAACAAGGTCAATAAGGGGTGACTATAAACAACGTGATATCAATAGATAAATATATCAATGAAGCATCTTGATATCAATTGAAATTAAACATAATAAATTTTGAATGTCTAAACAAAATTTTGATACAAATTGTAAATAATTTTCATATTAAACATATGATTCCAATATGAAATTTTCAGTCATAAAGTAAGGGAGTGGGAAACAAATACTAATTGAAGAATCACCAATTGAAAAACAAAATTCAATTTTCTCCCCCTTTATGAAATACCAACTAAAAGAATGCATGGGCTTGATATCAATTTAAAAATAATCAATTAAAACAAAATTGAAGTTCAAGCACTAGCATAAACAAGATTTTGTGAAAAATTTATATCTTAAGTACAAATAAAATGTGTATGAAATAGAATGAGTACCAATCACCAATAGATGATACCAATTGAAAAATACATACACAATAAACATATGAGTATACAAAAAGATCAAAATGATACCAATTGAAAGAGTTCAATGATACCAATTGACATAGCAATGAGTCAAGTGTATACATCATATTACAATACCTCCCAATCAAGATTCAAGTTTTAAATGATTTTCATTTTAAAGTATACAAGACCATGATCTCCCATCCATCTTCCCATCGATGGTAGGGGTTTTCAAAAATAGATTTGAAAATAAGCTTTGTGTGAAAATCACTACCATAGTGAAGAATACCGTAACTAGTTAAATGGAAAATCTTTTAAACTAGTACGAAATCCTTCAAGTAAGGAATAAAACGAAATTGTTTTTCATGAAATAAGAAATCCACATGAAAATAACACTCTAATCCAATTAAGCACAATTTTGACTCATGAAAACAAAACATGAGCAAGCAATAAAAGTGAGTGTACATATAAAGTGTGAATATCATAATCATGAAATTTTTTCATTAAGCTCAATTATTCCTTAATCATGAAAACACGAAAATCATCAAAACTTATTTAATCTTCATGGCATATGTATGTCTAATACAAACTAAAGTATGCATACATATCCAAACACAACGAGTCCACAAAATATATGCATTAAGGCACGTAGCTCAAAAGGATAATCATGTATATCTAATAGTTTGGACAAGATAGACATATACATGAAGTTAAACAAGTAAACACAAAATCAAGAAAAACTAAATCTTCATCAAAACAAATTTCATTTCATGGTATATGTATGAATTGTCAACACAATAAGTATACATACATATCCCTAAACACAATTGAGTCCATATATATAGATTTGCATGAAAGGCAAATGACTCAAGGGGTATACATGTATATCTTAAAGTTTGGCAATACAACCATATACATGAAGTGAAAAACTCATAAAACAAATCCAAAATGGGAATACAAGTTTAAAATGTATGAATCATCAAAACTAGACTATACTAGCACATCTAATGGGTTCAAATAAGCAATCAATCCCAAACGTATATAAATTTATTTGTGGCCCACTATATGTACAAGTATAAAATTCTAGTTTTAATGAAAATTAACATCTAAACAAGTAATCTTAACATGAAGCATCAAACACAGTAAAGAAATCACCATGATAAAACTAAAACATGATTATTATGTAAATTCACATGTATTAGATTCATGATGTACATTATAGTTTAAACAAAAGTGAGAACACTAAGAATGGGTTCATACAAGCATGTGTGTCTCGAATACTATATATGTATGTCAAGGATCTAATAATCATGGCATTTACATACTAATCCATAGACAATGAAAACATGCTATAAAATATCAATATGAAATACACAACATATATGATCAATATGTATATGCATGTGCATTAGATTTAGGTCATACAAATTAGTTTTACCAAGGTGAAAACACAAAAATATAAGTCCATATAAAACATGGATGTTTCAACCAACTAATAAGTATAACACTAATCTAATCAACATGACATATTCAAGATGATCACTAAACATCAAATCATGCTATGAAAGATAAACATGGAAAGCATGTAAACATAAGGAGTTAGAGATTCGATACCTAAACCAATGAGGGCACCGCTCTATTTCTCCAAAACAAAGGTGGTCCTCTCCACCAAATCTTCCCTTGAAAGTGATGCATCCAATTGATCTCCTTTAAGTTCGGAACGCATCCACTCCAAGGTGTCATCACTCTCGCGTCATGTGAGAGCCCACACCTACATCAAAAACAATAGGAGGGGTGGTCTTTGGTACCCATATCTTCTTGGGTCCATGGGGGTTAGTACCTTCTCTAACCCAAACAAACTTCTTTGCTAAATTAGAAACATGTATTCTATCAAAATAAAATTTAGCAAGATGGCCTTTTCGGCCACAATGTGTACATGTGTACACATGAGTATACATGTGTTGATGGTGTCCGTGTGGAGCATGTGTATGCCGTGGAGGGTGTGCATGCATAAAAGTTGGAACTTGTTTCTTACGAACCAAGGTTTCCAAGCGAGTGTGGTTCATGACACATTGGCTCATAGTGGAGCCCAAACAATCAACCTTCTTCTTAAGCAAGCAATATTATCATTAATCTTAGAAGAAGAAGTGTGGCATGCAATAGGAGGAGTGTGTGATACTACCCTAGCATGAGCATCAATCTTATTTTGTAAACAACATTTTTCTTTAACACACATCTAAATCATTTGAAATGGAAATAATTTTATTTTTCAAATCAACACTCTCCTTTAAAACAAAATCAATTTTAGAGGTCAAGTTTTCATTTTTCTTCAAAATAACATGGCAATCATTTTTAGTTTTTAAAAATTCATTTTCTTTTAGTGCAAGTTCCAATGAGATCTCATGAATCCCTTTCATTATAGACCTCAACCTTCTCTTGCAAAACACACTCAAGTCTAGAATGCACACTCTTATTTTCTTTTCAATTTCTAGATTTTTCTTTTTCAAAATCTTATAATTTTCAATTAATTTTTCACAAAACAATAGAAAGTTCTTCATTTAAAGCATGGGGATCAATATTATCATCACATGAAGAACTAGCACTATCATCACAATCTAAGTGGGGTTTCCGAATGTACCTCAAGGGAGTCATTCCCTTGGACAAGAAGCATTGTGAATCGGATTCTCCACTAGATTCCTCTTCTTGAATTTGCACTTGAAGCTCGGAGGTGGTGGTGGTTGTTGTCAATTTGTTTCACACTGCAAAGGCGGAATCAATGTTAGAAAAACACGTAAAAAATAATCTTTAGATAAAGTGCTTCTAATGGCCTCTAGGGTTTGTGCATTGGCCCCTATATGATTGCGATCACTAAGGAAGGATTCCTTGGTAATAGCAAGATAAACTTTATGACCTAGTGTTTGTAAATAAACGGTCATCCTAATCTTCCAAACATGAATGTTGGAAGGGTCATACATAGGTGGGGTCATGAAGGCCATGGTAAATATATGTGTGCAAACAAGCAAATGCAAACAATAGATTAGCAAGCAAATGGATCTCACTCCTAGGATGTTAAGCCTAAGTATCAGGAGCACTAGCTCTGATACCAATTGAAAAACACCTAGAGGGGGGGTGAATAGGTGTTAGTGCTAATTTAAAACTAAATGCAAAACTAAGTGCGCTAAATGCGGAAGCTAATGCAAATTTTGCAACAAACTAATACAATACAACAAGTGTAGCCGAATTCCCTTGCGAGGCTCTGGACTAACTCCTCTTGATTCCCTTGAAATGGGTTGAGGCGCTATGTGAACTCTTGTTGGATGAGTATAAGTTAGGCACACACACACAAGCAATCCAAGCAATGTGCACACACAATCAAACCAAGCAATCAAGGATATAGCAATATGGATTATGCAAGGCAACACAAGCGATGTATGATATGTATGATATGGCAATGAGAATAATGCTTTGCACAAATGTAAAGAGAGAGAGTTGAGAGAATTGAATCAAACGCTAACACAAAGATTTGTTTCGAGATTCGAGTACCCAACTCTACATCCCCGCCTACACCCACCGTGTAGGATTTCCCAATCCACTATAGGAGTACCAAACTCCTCTCTCAACCTTACAAAACCACCGAGGCTATACAACCACAATCCACCTCTACCGAAGAGGGATAAGGCCCGTAGCCAATACAAACACAATCACCTCTACCGAAGAGGGATCCAACCACAATACCACTCCGATCAACCTCTACCAAAGAGGGATACAACAAAAGCAAGGAGGGTTTACAATTTAGAGGCTTAACCTCAAACACTTCTCTTTTCTCTCTTTTCTTTTCCACAAAAACAAAATCCTAAATAGATTAGGATAGGTGATAGCTCAAGTGTGAAAAACTAGGTGTTTGAAAAACAAGCAACAAAGAAAAATACTTGGAAAAATTCTTGCAAAAGATATAGAATAAAAACCAAGACAAATCTCCCAAAATATTCTTTTCTTTGATTTTTCAAAAAAAACTAAAACAATAAAGATTGGAAGTTTTAAAGCCCAAAAACTCTTTTAAAAACTCTTTTAAACACTTCAGAAAATCAGATTTTTTCTCTTCAAAAACTTGGCCAAAACCCCCAAAGAGATGGAGTTTTTATAGCCCCACAGAAAAACTAGCCGTTAGAGCTGAGCTGGCAGCTCTGACAGGCAACGGTCGACCGCCAACGGTCAGAAATGACCGTTGGGCAACAGCGGTCGACCGGCCCGGTCGACCGAAACAAACAGAGAGCAGAACTCTCTGCAGCGGTCGACGCCACCGGTCGACCCAAACAAACAGAGAGCAGAGCTCTCAGACCCGGTCGACCGTTTTTTGTGTCTGCCCAGACGTGCACATCTGTGCACGTCGGTCGACCCTACGGGTCGACCGGCTCTTGGTGCGGTCGACCGTCCTGGTCGACCGACCAGCCTGTCAGCACAAAAAAATAAGTCAGAAATTTGAGAAAAATATTTTTCTAAAAAATCTTTTAACACTTCTAAAAATCCACCAAAACTTGTTTTATCATTTTAAATTGAAACTCAACCAAGTGATGAAAAATTCCAAGACAATATATCAACATATCAATTCATTTTTGAGTCTTGCAAATTTTATCAAAAACAAAAACTTGTATTTTTATCAACTTGATTTTCACACATGAATAGGGACATCAAAATAAGCTTGTATAGGAAGTTAAAATCATGTATGTATATCTAGAACATATCTAATATACATAAAAACTTTTAAGCTTGTTTTGATCTACTATTCATG